>CAJQZN010041774.1:0-37750 GCA_907164685.1 Colias eurytheme | reverse complement strand
GGGCCACTGATTACCAATTACGGAAGGTACCTAGATGCACAATGTTGTAGGTGCAAAACTCGCTAAATTAAAATAAAAATACGTGTGCGTGGGGTCACCCATGACCCAATGTTGTGGTTCTAGGGTTAAAATTAATAAGAAATAAACACGAATTTATGTAGCACAATATATTGACATAATTTTAAAAGAGAAACTATTATAATTATGGAGTTTCTCGCCGGTTCATCTTCGTAGAGACTGCTTTCCGAATCGGTAAAATAATAATATTATAATATTATAACGATTCAAAAGTGCTTCTTGAAGAAATCTAATCTATATATATATATATATATATATATATATATAAATGAAACCCGTTTTCGTTGATCACGGCATCACGCGTGAACGGGTGGACCGATTTCGATAATTCTTTTTTGTTATATTCCTTGAAGTACGAAGATGGTTCTTATGTAGAGAAAACGTCAATATGTACCACGGGCGAAGCTGGGGCGGACCGCTAGTTGAATATAATATAAATGTTGGAGTTAGTAATATAAATGTTTGAGTTAGTATAGGATGAAGTAAATGGACTAGCTGGTAAATAATGTATCCAAAATAAAAATAATTTACATATATTAATATAAATTACATTAACTTGAACCGATCATATTTTTAACTATAAACGCTTTTCTTTCTCAAATTTTAGTTTAAAATATCAAGTAGACATTTTCGACTACTTATCCAAAAACATTTACCCATAACCAAACAAAAATCACGAAAAACTGATGTCATCGATGTTTAATATAGAACTAGACTTAACCTATTGTAATGTATTGTCAAGGCCAAACCAAATTTACATACAAACATACAACATGAATAAATTTACTTCTAATGACTAAAGTTCAGTAAAAAAAATGTAGCTGACCATTTGCGGTTTATTTTATATATTACAAACCTTAGTTTTACAAGTTTTTTTTTAAGTTATCTATATGATAATGAGACCCACGCTTGACCATTATTTAAATTGAGATATTGATGTAATTTTGCAAGAAATTCGCACGTTTATTTTCTAAAGGTCAATATATAGAAAAGCAATTCGTTATAGGTACTTAAAGTTAATGGGCGAATTGAAATTAATATACTTACTTTTGATATTTAAACAACCTATATATTATCTTAGCCTCTATAAAAATTATTTTTGCTAAATATTTAAAAAAAGGGTAAGTAATTGCTGTTTTCTTTCTTCTAATTTTTTTTAAATTTGTATCTAATATTATCCTATGATTGGGTACGGCTTCTTCAAATCGTGTATATTATAAATATTTAAATGATAAAAATCTTGTAATATTAGAATAACATACACATTCACATACTAATTAATAATAATAATTTAAAAATATCGTATAGGAGTCAAAACGTACCGTCGCACCCAAATATGAATACGCAAAGAATTCATAATCTTATTTGTCACCAAATAATTAATATTCAATGTTAAATATGATCATGGTCACTTGTATAATCTGTGTAGTGGTGATGCTGAGTAAATAAAAGTTTAGGGTTGCCACAAAAAAAATGTACCTAAAGCAATGACCTAAATCAAAAACTCTTGACAACAGTAAGAATTATTTGCATGTATCTGACTTATATGACAATAGATTTCCGTCCGCGGGTTCGCCCGCGTTTTCAAAAGAAAATCCGCGTAGTTCCCGTTTCCGTGGGATTTCCGGGATAAAACCTATCCTATGTGTTAATCTAAGTTACCATCTATACGTGTGCTAAATTTCATTGTAATCGGTTCAATAGTATTTGCGTGAAAGAGTAACAAACACACACACATCCTCACAAACTTTCGCATTTATAATATTATTATAGGATAGGACGATATACTTAAATACGTCTTTTGATGGAAATCTCGTTATTTATATATGTAATTTTCTCTCAACTCAATAATCAGAGTATTAAAAGCGCAAAACCAAATCACAACAGAATATAAAACAGTGTCTTTCTGTCCGTATGCTTAGATCTTTAAAGCTACGCAACGGATTTGATGCGGTTTATTCATAGATAGAGAGGTTCTTGAAGGAGGATTTAGTATATAATATGTTAAGTTTTAAATAAAGTGGGTGGAACCGCGTGCAAAAAACTAGTGGTATATAAAACAGGATTTTGACAACCCTATTAATGATAGACGAGTCATCGACATGATGTTTTCCTTCTTGACATTATACTTCAACTAGTATAGTCACGAAAGATAAATAAAAAGATACATTGTTAATAAAACGTCTTTTCAATTTAATAATTACTGATGTAAAATTGTACTCTTACATATTTTTTATTATTATATTTAGAATATTTACCGGTCTATGAGTCAACCAATTTTTTTATAATGGTCAAATTTGGCATTTATTTAATTTACCTGTAGAATTACTTTGTATCATTTTTTACTGAATTTACCTCAATATATTTTTAACTTACTTTCCGCCAGCGGCTTCGCCCGTGTATTCAAAGAAAAACCCGCATAGTTCCCGTACCCGTGGGATTTCCGGGATAAAACCTATCTTGTCCTTCCTCAGGTGTCATGCCATCTCTGTACCAAGTTTGAAGTAAATCCATGCAGTATTTTTTTGAGATTAGCTCGGACATACATATAGATTATAGACAAACAGACGAAAATTCTAAAAACGATATTTTTGGCTTCGATATAGATTGTAGATCACGCTTCAAGTGTTCTTTAAAAAACATATTCAATATACAGTTTTGACTTTCTTAAGATTTTATTATATTACTAGCGGTCCGCCCCGGCTTCGCCCGTGGTACATATTTTCGTTTTCTCTACATAAAAACCATCCTCGTACTTCAAGGAATATAATAAAAAAAGAATTATCGAAATCGGTTCAGCCGTTCTCGAGTTATGCGCTTACCAACACATTTTGCGATTCATTTTTATATATAAGATGATATCTAGATATAACATCATCTATCTACAGTAATTACAAAACTGTATTACATTCATGTACAGTCAATAAAATTCATATACACCCAAATCTAGTAACCACATAAAAAAACCATTTATATAAAAAAGAAAAATTAAAAATATTTTTTTTGCTGTCGCTACTATCGACACTGACCTACAAAATAAGACTCGCACTTTCTTTTGCCTTTTCGTATCAATAACAATACAATTTTGACATAACACTTATGTAAACACAATAATTGCTATTTTACAGGCTTTTGGAACATTTTTCAATTTCAAATTAAACAGCTATATTATTTGTTGACCGTACTTTTGATACGACGGTATAATTTGGTTGTTATTTTTGTATAATGTCGTTTAAAATTAAATATTTTTTTGTAATAAATTGCTATGCAAATATAGATGGAGTTTTCACAGACGTATAGTTTAGAGATCAAACGAAATATCTGATTTTGTGTAGTTTTCATACGCATGTTTCATCAAGATAATATTTTTAAAATTCGACGGATAGTTGAAAAATAAATTTCAATATAACATTTTAACGTTTGAATTCCCTATTATTTCTGACTAACTTTGAAAAATACCTGTACTTTGCAAAAACTCAAAGAAATAAGATTTAATATGGAAAACCGGATATTTCACAATGATAAATTTAAAAGAGAAGCCGCGGGCGGATAGCTAGTACCTAGTACAAAATACGTAATTTATTAATTTGACATTTCAATTTTCTTTTGGCGGCAAAACCTTTTGACCACAGACTAATAATTTTGTCATTGACAATTCACATAAATTAAAACTATGTTTTTTGTAAACAGTAATGAAACAACTATAAATATTCCATTTTGATTTTTTAAAGTCTCAATATTCAATATTTGTAATAATTCGTATATTATAGAGTTATGCGATTATTTTACATAATATAATGTACAGACTATCCGATATAATTTCTCGTTTAATTTATCCGATATAATTACATACGTTTCATAAAAAAATCTTTTATTCTCCATACCTAAATTAATAAAGTCTCATAAACACCACCTGACAATTAAAACTAAGCAAAAAATTTCGTTAACTTACTCATAACTTAATAAAACTTACGTGACGTGTTTATACGTCAAGTAAATAGTCAAGTTAGTTCTGCTTAAACCCAATTTTCCTCGTAAAGGTTACATTTACATGCCAAGTATACTTAGATAATATTTATTACAAGATGTCTCTATCTATACAAATAATAAATCTGTAGGAGAGTCAATTCTTTACATTGAAAATATTGAAAAAATAAAATATTTTTGCCTATCTGTCTGTCTGTCAGTATGTTCAGGCATCACGTGAAAACTAACGGTTCGATTTCGATGAAACTTGGTATAATTATACCTTATTATCCTGGGCATAAAATGGGATACTTTTATCCTGGAAAAATACGTAGAAAAAAAATCTTAATTTTTCTTAATTTTTCCGCGCGGACGTAGTCGCGGGTGGAAGCTAGTCTCTCTATAAAATTCTTGTGTCGTTCCTAAATGTCTTGATTGATTTTTAACACGCTTTTATTAGCTTCACCTGTATGTTTGTATGTAACCGACTCCTTTACACTCAATTTTGACATTTAAATGGACAGATTTAATTCAAACTTATCAAGGATCGGTGATAATATAATTATGAATCTTAGTTTTTATGTTATCTATATGTTTTTCTCTTTGTATATCAAAAGTCCGTTCGTTAAACACATTTTTAAAATGGTTGTTTTTAAACGATATTTGACGAATAAGTTATATAACCCAGGATTAATAATCATCCCTTATAATAGAGATAGTGATGTCTTATCAAAAAAAAAATTAGTGATAGTCATGTCCTAGCAAAATAACATTCATATAAGTTTATTTGATGCAATATTATTACGTAAATAAAATAATTCCGGGGTCAACGTGTGAAGATTGGAATTTATTTCGAAATATCACACACTATGTAAAATAGCGGATGTGAAAACATTGATATTGACCAATTTTTCTGTATAAATGTTACAAATATTTGCGAAACAGTGGTAAAAGATTAGAATATATGTCAAGTCTAGTTCTTATTCTAATAAAGAGGTATTTTTAATGTTTTTCAAGAGCATGAAAATTTTACGGGCTCTTTATTAATTAAAGTGGAAATATTAATTATTTAAAGTGCTATTTTTCGTAAAAAGTAATGAATATTATTTAGTTTTCGGATTTAGTTATAAATTTTGCTAATTGCTGAATTGTCAACCATATTACCGCCCTATCAAAATAAATCACTCTATCTATTAAAACCCGCATCCAAATCAGTTGCGTAGTTTTAAAAATATAAGCATACAAAGGGACATAAGAATAGAGTGATGTGCTGGATTTTGTTCTAAATTTGCATAGTTTAGGACTTTTTAGTATCTGTATAAAACCAAATGTTATATAGTTAGGATTACAGTATTAGGGATGTGCTAAATAATTAAAAACACTAACCTTGCAATACAATCTTGCCCCATCCAGTCACAACACATTCGCCTGCACCATTGTAATATGCGTCCAAAGTATCTTGAGTACTAGGCAAGCAGATCGGGTTGATGTTCTTGGCCAATCTCAGGTTTTCGCTAAGTACCAGGATAGCAGCATCGTATAGAAGACTTCCACGGCGGTAGAACGGGTGACGTAGGATCGTCTTGACTTGCACAATTTGGAAGGGAAGGGGTTCGTCGTCGATTCCCAGTTTCCATTCGCCGCCCTTGATGAGAACGTTCTTCGCGTCGAGGCTGCGGATTTGAATTTGGAATTTTGGAATGTTTTCTTTTTTTGTGGACGGCCAGGTTTTTTTAAGTTCCGTAGAGTGTTTAGAAAAAAACTGGCTGTATGTTTCAAATAAAAAAAAAACGTGTAAATTACACAATACACAGATACTTCATATTTATAGTCTATGACATTGTTAGTCGACATTTATAAATTTTATGTATGCAATTATATTATATTTCTTTAGTTATTTTAGATTTAAGTTCACGAATATAAAATTTATCAATAAACGAACAAAAAGCGGACGTTCATATTTTGACAAAATACCTGATTTATGTATTGGTGAACTAGGACTGAACATAGGAAATAAAAAACTACTACTTAGAACATTATTTTAAATACTACACACGTATCGATTGTATCTTCACTTAATAAATATCCTATTTTTTGCAGTTCCAGAGCTCTACACCAACAAACAGCTATATAATGTCCACTTACCCATCAACACAGGCAGCTGAAGTGACAACAACATCAGGTCTGGTGATCACACCACCGCACAGCAGGCTTCTGTTCGTCTGCAGAAGAACCATCGCTTGCCAGGGGATCTCTGCGAAGTCGGTTTCTAAGTCGTTCTTGTTGCCGTATGGTTTTTGGGGCTGGTGACAAAATTATAGAAAAATAAAGTTGCTGACTTTGAAATTGCAGTTTTATTTCATTCTTCGATCATTTATTCGTTCATTCATTCCTTAATTAATAACTTAAAATCAATTTATTTTTATTTATTATAATCATTTGAAAACAACTGGACGTATTTGCATAATGTATTGCTTAGTTTCATTTACTTCAATACGACTCTACGCAAATCCTAAGAGAACGTTTATCTACAGCCTACGTCAATCTCATACATTCGTAGTCTATTCTATTGAACGCTACGCTAACAGAAAGCCACTTATTATAATTAAATTGGTTTAATGAATATCTAAGAATAAGTTAATTATACCTACAGTTTTAATTATGTTTTAATCAGTAAGTTTAATGCTCTATATAAACTATTTTACGAATACATAGTACCTTAACACTACATAATATAAAACAAAGTACCTTTCTCTGTCCCTATGTTCCTATGTATGCTTAAATCTTTAAAACTACGCAACCGATTTTTATGCGGTTTTTTTTATTAGATAGAGTGTGTGTAAGTGAAAGGTTTTAGTATATAATTTATTGGGTTTCTTATTATTTATTGTTATTTAAAGCGGGCGAAGCCGCGGGCGGAAAGCTAGTATACAGGGTGTCCCACTAAGTGCGAAGGGACTTGTAGTTTTGCATACACTGATCACGTAAAAAATACTTAAACAACAAAATTACGTCAAAAAATTTTTGCTAAATTTTTCCTGAAAATCCATGTTTTTCTTCTCTAGCTTCGCGCAGCCGGCATATACCGCTTCGCTAATGTGACCATTTTGGCTATGAAAACATAATCTTAAACGATAGCTCACGTGCGGGTGGCAAAGTTGGGCGGGTTGCTTGTTATGGGTGTACACATAGAGTTTTAAGAATTCATCTATTTGAAAAAAAAAGAGCGTCTGAAATTTTATAAGTATTTTTTACGAACTCAGCGTATGCAGAACTATAACCTCCTTTGAGCTTAGTATACCAACAGTGGGACACCCTGTATACATCAGAAAAATGTTAGAAATATTATTTACAAAAATGTATGAGTCATTTAATGTTCCTAGTTATTAATCAATAATCCATATAAATGTCATGTAAATACCAACTTGAGGTCAACAATACCATCATAAAATATCGACATTTTTAATATATTGTTAGGCCTATTATACAGGGTGTCCCACTGTTGGTATGCTAAGCTCAAAGGAGGTTATAGTTTTGCATACGCTGAATACGTAAAAAATACTTTTAAAATTCCAGACGCATTTTTTTTCAAAAAGATGAATTCTTAAAACTCTATGTTGTACACCCATAACAAGCAACCCGCCCAACTTTGCCACTAGCACGTGAGCTATCATTTAAGATTATGTTTTCATAGACAAAATGCTCACATTAGAGAAGCGGTATATGCCGGCTGCGCGAAGCTAGAGAAGAATACATGGATTTTCAGGAAAAATTTAGCAAAAAAATTTTGACGTAATTTTGCTGTTTAAGTATTTTTTACGTGATCAGTGTATGCAAAACTACGAGTTCCTTCGCGCTTAGTATACCAATAGTGGGACACCCTGTATATTATTTTTGTTATGTTATAAACGCGAAGTGTAATAAATCCAAATTGACCTTCCTAATTATTAAATGACCTTTACGAAAAGTGTGTGTAATATTATGGATATTTTTATGTAATGTTATGGAGATATAAATTATTCTAATACGAAGAATATTGTAGTCCGAGAGACCGCAAGTGTAATTTTTAAGTATAATAACGTAATATGAGGTGATTTTTAATCGTGTCTTCGTACTTTTATTAAATTTTTGTCAATTTAAAAATGATTTGAAGCTCTTAAATATTTTAAATACAAAAAAATATAAATAAAAGACACGGAGAGTTTTCTAAGATTGGCAAATAATATTTTGTTATTTTTGCTATAATGAAAGTATTGATATTAACACAATAATTGTATAGTTAATAGATAAAAGTAAACACGTAGTTATTTGATTCACCACAACACTTCATATTTCATAGCATGCCAAATCCACATAAATAATCAAATTTAACATATCGAATAAATCGCAGCGGTCTCTCGGACTATAAAGATTTCAAAACGATACGATCATTAGTCAATTTCGTAACTAACAGCTTAAATCTCATTAACTCCTGGTTAAATAGAGAGGCATCAATAATCGACCTTGAAATTATCATTCGTATATCAAAATGACTAAATGGAAAGATTCAGGTAGCATTATTATGAAATATTGTTTATAATTTAAACAATTATAAAGAAATATAAGTTTATCTAAACTAGTTTAACGAGAATTGTAAACTAACAACTGTAAAAATAATTTTTAAGTATAAAATTGAGATTATTAACTACTAGCGGTCCGCCCCGGCTTCGCCCGTGGTACATATTTCGCAATAAAAGGTACCCGTTCTTTCTCAGGGTCTAAAGATTGTCTGTGCCAAATTTCATCAAAATCGGTCCAGTAGTTTATGCGTGAAAACCATACATACATACATACATAATTACAAACCTTTCCTCTTTATAATATTAGTATAGATAATGAATAAAAATAACTATCGAAATAAGTATCATTTAATAAAACGAATTTAAAGTCTGATAATGAATATAAAACCTTATTAATAGTCAATAATATGATAACGAGTATACATAGACGAAAGCATCGTCATAAATACCTGATTTAATTACTTTAAAACAAACAGAATACATTATTGTTTTATGTTAATAATACACGTGCTAAGCATCATATAAGTTGAATTGAAGTTAAATTTAGCCAATGTCTAAATACATAAACTGTAATAGGCTTTTTTTACACGTATGTGACCTTTTTTCGAATAGTAAATTTCCTTTTACTTTTTTTTCAAAATTACATTCAAATATAAGCCATTTTCGTGTAATATCATAACACACACACATACACACAAACACGCACACATACTGACATACTTCTAAAATAATGTATTTAACTACTTACGTTTAAGATACCGCACTGTCCAGCGCCATTATATCTTTGAAGGAACACCCTTTGCACTGATTCTTGGTACTCATTCTCAACACCAAATCCTGATCCTTGAGAAACGGAAAAGCCCTGGCCCTGTGTGAATCCGGTACCGAAACCTTGAGAAACAGTCTGGCCTTCACCTTGCTCGATGTAAGATCCACCACCCTGTGATACAAGGGTGCCTTGGCCCTGGGTAACAATTTGGCCCTTTCCTTGTGAAACAATCTGGCCGTTTCCTTGCGAAACGAACTGACCATTTCCTTGCGATACGAACTGACCATTTCCTTGTGAAACGATCTGGCCCTTTCCTTGTGAAACAATCTGGCCCTTTCCTTGCGAAACAATCTGGCCCTTTCCTTGTGAAACGATCTGGCCCTTGCCCTGTGAAATAGCTTGGCCTTGTCCCTGTGACACGAGTTGTCCTGATGCTTTGGAGAGGCCTTGCGCTTGGTTTATGATTCCAAAACCTTGCTGTTGTCCCTATGATAAGAAATTCGATGTTAAATATTGAATAGAAATTTCCTTATATACAGGGTGTCCCACTATTGGTATACTAAGCGCGAAGGAACTTGTAGTTTTGCATACACTGATCACGTAAAAAATACTTTAAAAAAAATTACGTCCAAAATTTTTTGCTAAATCTTTCCTGAAAATCCATGTTTTCTTCTCTAGCTTCGCGTAGCCGGCATATACCGCTTCTCTAATATGATCATTTTATCTATGAAAACATAATCTTAAACGATAGCTCACGTGCTGGTGGCAAAGTTGGGCGGCTCGCTTGTTATGGGTGTACACATAGAGTTTTAAGAATTCATCTATTTGAAAAAAAAATGCGTCTGGAATTTTTTAATTATTTTTTACGTACTCAGCGTATGCAAAACTATAACCTCCTTTGAGCTTAGTATACCAACAGTGGGACACCCTGTATATAAAACGTGATTTGAATTGCAAGTAGCAACTATCTAGCAGTGCTACATCTAATTATTATTTATTAAATGTTGAATAACATTCATGTTCAACTTGTATGAGACTGATATATTTTTTTAAGTTTCAAAGTAATTTGTACACAACTCAGTGTCAGTCCCTTTCCTATAATACCAGTAACAGATTGTTCAATGTAATAAATAATAATTTAAATTGGCGATGAAGATGCGCGTAAATACTCGCTAAATAGCCACAAGATTTATTGCTATAAAATACCGTTTCAAATGTCTTATGTATTTGTTTAGGTTCTTGTTGTAAATAATATTCAAGAAATTGTGATGTTCAAGATACAATCTATAATTACAATTTCTTATTAGGTAGTTGTAGTATTCATAATATATATTAAACATAAAAGGGATATGTTTTTGAATACATACTACGACATATACGACATTTATTATTTTTTCGTTAATCTTCCATGTATTATAATGATTAAAAAGCGCTTCTAAATAGGTCTAGATGCATAAGTGTTTTTGAAAATTTGATTATTAAATCAAAACTAACCTGTCCTCCGAGTTCGTACTGTCCGCTGCTGCTGCTGCTACTGCTTCCAAAACTGTATTGTCCTTTTCCTTGGCTAACGTATTGACCGCCTCCCTGACCAACCAGTTGGCCTTGGCCCTGGCTAACGTACGAGCCCTGTCCTTGTGACACCAATTGGCCCTGCCCTTGAGAAACCAGTTGTCCCTGGCCTTGGCTTACGAGTTCTCCCTGTCCTTGAGTAGCAAAACCACCTTGTCCGAATTGTCCCTTTGAAAACGCGTTGGATTGTTGGGAACCAGAACCGATTTGTCCTAAAGTGAAAGAAAAATTATATAATTACTTCGAAACAGAACTAAATCCGGGACTACATAATGACAAGTGAAGGTAATTAAAAAATAATGCATCATTAAGCAACATCAAAGTTACTTTTTATTGAATAGCAATGTCACTTTGAATGGTATAATTAGACGACATCATAATGGTATTTAGTGATTCATAACAGGATGTCTGGGCTACTTGAGACCGCAATATTTGCAATTATTGTTATGTAACCATACTTAGGTCACTTATTTCTTAACTATTGTCCCTACAATAGGACAAAATAACTGTGACATGATTAGTTTAATAAAACGGTTATATAATTTCCCAATGTAAACGAATACGATCCTAAAAGTATGAGAACTTTTTGGACAGTTTTTATCAAATATCGTTTTATGACAGAGCACGCAAACGAGCCAATAGATCACCTGATGTTAAGAGAACGCCACCTATAACACCCACGACGTAGAGGTGTTACCTAGCCTTGTAGAAACGAATAAGTTTAAATCAATTTACCTGCACCGCCAAAAGCGCTCTGTCCCCTGCCAACTTGCGAGTATTGTCCTTGCCCATTGACTGCGATTTGACCGTTTCCTAGTTGCGTATATTCTCCCTGATCAACTACGCCAATCTGACCGTTCCCTAGTTGAGTAGCTACGCCTTGGCCAGCTATACCGATTTGACCGCGTCCACCTTGAGCGAACTGTCCTTGTCCACCGAATTGACTTGCTCCCTGTCCCACTACACCGACTTGTCCTCTTCCTACTTGCGAGTATTGTCCTTGGCCACCGACACCTACTTGGCCAACGCCGTATTGGTTAGTTTGACCTTGTCCAGAGATAGCAACTTGTCCTCTTCCTACTTGCGAGTATTGTCCTTGGCCACCGACGCCTACTTGGCCAACGCCGAATTGGTTAGTTTGACCTTGTCCGGCGATGCCAACCTGGCCTCTTCCTACTTGTGAATACTGTCCCTGGCCACCGACTCCTACTTGGCCTACACCGAATTGTGTCGCTTGACCTTGTCCAGCAATGCCGACTTGTCCCCTTCCTACTTGAGAGTATTGCCCTTGTCCACCGACACCTATCTGTCCTGCGCCGAACTGAGTATTAGCTCCCTGTCCGACAACACCGACTTGTCCTCTTCCTACTTGACCGTACTGTCCTTGACCGACTACACCGACTTGGCCTACTCCTACTTGCGTGGCTGCACCCTGTCCGACTACACCGACTTGTCCCCTTCCGTATTGCCCTTGTGATCCGACACCGAATTGACCTCTACCGCCTTGGGCGTATTGTCCCTGTCCGGCGATGCCAACTTGACCCCTTCCGAATTGAGAGTACTGTCCTTGTCCACCAGTTCCTATCTGACCGATTCCAACTTGGCTCACTTGTCCACGGCCTCCGAGGCCATACTGACCTTGCCCGCCTTTAGTAAATTGACCTTGACCGCCCTTAGTGAACTGTCCTTGTCCGGGTGTTTTTGAAACGAACGGAGTAACAGTTGTTGGGAATCGTGGAGTTGATCCGAACGATGGCACCGTTGGTTTGGGTGTTGTTCTGTTAAAGAAAACATTTCTTTAATAAAATAAACACTTTACACACACAAACATTACAGTATACATTTACAAAATTCAAATAAACTAAATCCAGTTACATTTAAATGATTTACTTATATTTTTAAACGGAAAACATATCGGTCATGAATACAATCAACATAGTAGTTTGATTTACTACTACATATCTACGCTACCCTCAAAAATAATAATAAAGCTATCTCAAAAATTTTTAACTAAGAACTAAACCGAAAGGCACTAGCTCCTCCTTATTTAGAATTCGGTTGTTAACTAGAATGATAATCTTAACAAAATTAACCTCGATTTACCTGAAGTTACCGAAAAGCACAGATCCAGTGGTGGGTGGTGTCACAGGTCTGACGTTATTGGAGCTGCCTCTGCTATCAGGTACGTATTTCCCGTCGTTTCCACCGAACACTCCGGGCACCCATTTGCCGAGCTGGTTGGTCGGCCACGGGTCGGTGTAGTAGGGATCACGGCAGCATTTACCGATGCGACCAGTTTCGATGTCTCTGCAGTCCTGGTAATTTAAAATTAATGTATTCAGGATTGTTATTTCTTTTGCGTATTTAATCCATGCCATCCTGGTCAAATAAAATAATGTATAGAGAAGACCAGAAGAGGATTGTTTTAATAATAATGACATTAAAATTGTGTATAGAGTTTTCTTTTGTGTGTTTATCTATCATAAAACACAATGTATTTAAATGTAATAGAACAGACATAATAATAAATTATTAACTTTCAATGCAGTATTTTAGTTATTTAAAAGAATGTATGATGGTAGGCGAGACAAATGTTCTTTGTAAAATTACACATCGGTAATATTACATGTTAGAAATATCTTCCTATCCTGAGCTATATGACACAACTTTTTCAATAGCATACCTTTAGAATTACTAAGCCCAACACATACATATTAAATGGATTATAATTGTTTTCTACATAGTATTCTAGTAAATTGAGTAACTTTTCAAACAGACAGACAGCGATGACATTATAATAAATGACTTGTATTCATTGAAATGCTGTCTAAAATCCAATCCGCACAGTCTTCAACGTAGTCATTGATGTTATTTATCTTGTAAATAATTTACGATCATTACAAGTATTAGTAAGCAAAAGGTAGTGTCTAGTACGTACTTGGAATCTCTTGGTATCCTACTAATATTATAAATGCGAAAGTTTGTTAGGATGGATGTGTATGTGTGTGTTTGTTACTCATTCACGCAAATACTACTAAAGCGATTACAATGAAATTTAGCACACATATAGAGAGTAACTTGGATTAACACAGAGGATAGTTTTTATCCTGAAAATCCCACGGGAACGGGAACTATGTGGGTTTTATCTATGCGGCGGGCGAAAAGCTCGTACATATTTATATATTTATTTATATAAATCGGAATTAAATTCCGTTAAAATATATTTAATCAACTCACAGTTAAAGGTACTCTGTACGCGTCCTGGTCTCTTGTCAAAACGACAGATGTGTTGGAAATTACTCCTTCAGCAGTACAGAATTCGACTGGAGTACATTTGAGAGCAGCTGCGCAACCAGCGGGGATCTCGTCTGTTGAAAAAAAGTAAAATAACTACCTTTTATAATCAATAAAAAACCGTAAAAAATAAGTGTATAATAAAATAGATATAAAAGCAAAAGAGTAGAAGAAACTGATGAAAGCCTAGGCGTTACCCTGGTATGGCAAAAAGACACGAGATCGAAACCTCGTGGTCGAATTTTTTTTATTCAATAAAAATTCTCATTTGAATGCTTTAAATCTGAATATTCATAGATAAATTATATAAGTAAAGTGTTTGTTGAACAAACTTTTCTCAAGAAAAACTAATTCGAATTTAAAAAGATGCATTGTTGTTTATATAACATCTACTCTACGACCAATAATAGCGAAGCAATAATGAAAAATGTTTTAATAGTTTCATTAATATTTTTCTTTTCGATACTATTTTATTTCTTCAACGTATAAAAATATTAAACTAAGGGCCGATTTTTCAATGCTTGGATAAAACTTATCCGTCCAATCAAGTATTACACGATAATATTAAAATGTCACGTAAACTGTCAAATACGGGCAATTAGAATACGTTTTAAAAATAGTAGTTTTATACATTATTCGACGAATAAGTTTTATCCAAGCATTGAAAAATCGGCCCTTATAGTCGAGCCAATTTAATAGGCAACATTTGACGTCTATCAATTTTATCTTCGAAGAGAGGTAACCTGCTTAAAAACATCGATTAAAGTGAATTAATCGATATGGATTTGAAACATTTGTCAATCGAATTTATTAATTTATGATGATTTTTATTCACAAGTAATCAATGCATTCGATTCTAGATGTCAGATTTCGATTTTTAGAGTAACGTCTCTGGTATTTAAAAAGAAAAAAGGTTTATTGACACAAAATTGTAGCGACGTCAGTTCTTCAATTCAGAAATTGTTCATTATGTTTAGTATGGTTTATCAGTAAAATGAAATCTTAAATTACTTGTATCGGTCATTATTATTATAAATATGTAATCGTAATTGAAAAAAGGTAAGCAAATGAGCAGTTCTAACAAAACGAAATATCATGTTATTCTATGTCGTCCTTACTAGGTTACGTTGTTGAATTTTGTTTAACAGTCAAATGTTGCCTATTAAAATGGCTCTACTATAATAGAAATAACTTACTTGGCACAAACGGCACGCCTGGTGTAGGTTTAGGAGGCCTAGTCTCATCAAGAATTAGGGATCCTTCGTTATATACCGGGTTAGGTACAATCGTCTCTCGATTGATGGTTTGTTCACCAATCGGAGGTAAATAACCGGGAGCTGATGTGGAAGTAACAACAGGAGGAATGTATGGTTTCACTGTTGGAATAATCGGTCTTGGAGTGGTCACGATGGGCGTGAAAGCTGTAGTACTAACAAGGTTAGTTCCGCTATTAACGCTATCTACAGGGGGTAGGTAGGGGATACCGGGCTTCAAGCCACTGCCAATTGAACCAGGACGGTACAGTCCGTTGTTTTCGCTACCAGCTGAGAAAGAATCGGTTTCGATGAAGTTGTTCTGGCTTGTCACATCAGGGATGGGAGTGACAGGTGTTACGGGGGTGAAGGAAGATGCAGTGGAGCCAAAGGAGTTGGAAGATTGGCCAAAGATGCTGCCCTGGTTGAATGAACCACCTTGGTTGATGGAGGACACTTCGAGTCTGCAGCAGATTTCTGAGCGCAGGTTGCAGTATTGTTTCTGTAACAAAAGAAAGTTGTGTTATTGTTTGAATGTTAAATATTGTAAAATTAAATTACAATTGAAGTACATGAAACCTTTGACTAGTTATCTGAAGTTGGAATATCTTAAATATATGGTAATAAATGATAATAATTTTATGAATCCTTCCCTTTATATTTTAATTATTCATCACTCTGTATATTTTATACTAGCTTTGCCCCGTGGTTTTACCCACGCTACACTCCTATCTGTCCTAGCGTGATGATATAATATATAGCCTATAAAAGTACGAACATTGATCGAATTTTACAAATCTGACCGTGGTTCCTGAGATGAGTGCGTCCAAACAAACAAACTCTTCAGCTTTATAATACATAGTACTTATATATTTTTTGATGAATCATAAAAATAACAATGTTTGTTTCTCAAAAATGAAAGCTCATGCATACAAGGTAAAAACTATTGACACCTCGTGAAATTGTTATTATTTTCTATTTCACACGTCTAACTAGATGTCATTAAATGTGTCAAATCTGATATTGTAATATGAATAACTAGTTGTGCCCTGCGGTTTTACCCGCAGACAAAAATAACAAAACCTTTTACTTTATTAAGCTTTTTTGAAAACCAATGTAGCCTATAGTAGAGACTATTTCATTATTTAAAATTTCTGTCCCTATGTCCCTTTGTATGCTTAAATCTTTAACCCTTAATAAGCCATGGGGATATTATTTTCCCACCTCGGCATTGCCCACAAATTAATTATTATTTTTTGTATTTTTAAAGATACGGTAAAATTTAAGGAACGCACTTTAAGATAGATAGTTCTTTTAATTTTTTTCTAGCAACACTTCTTTCTAAACGTCAACTGTGAATGTCAGTAGACAATCGAAGTAAAAAGTTCATTAAAACAGCCGTTTTTTCCCGAAATTCAAGATAGTTTTTGGATATACGCCCAGAAAAATTCCTGTAAATATGCAATTGTTTATAATTCGTAAAGAAGAACGTGTTATTTATCAAATATAAACAAAATAACGTACGAAAGCTGTTACTTTGGGTTATTTTTTCTAATTTAAAAAATGGTGGGAAATTAAAACCCTGTAGCCGTGCATGAAATCTTCAAGTGGGAATATATTTCCCTTTATCCTGTAAAGATACCAAGTAGATATAAAAAGTAAAAAGTTGAGTAAAGTAAAAAGTAATTTAAAAATTCATACATATTCAATAAATAATAAATTTAATGATGCATTTTTATTTTTTGTCCCTGTGTTAAAATCGACGAGTAAAGGCGCGGGCAAAAGCGGCAAAAGTGGGAGATTATTTCCCACATGTATGTTCATGGATATAGGGAAATAATTTCCCACAAAACATAACTTTTAATGGTTATAGGGAGATAATATCCCACCGCCAAAAAAGCTATAAGCTACCCAATATTTTACTTTTTAATATTTAACTGTTTAATCTCAATATAACCCCGTACTGATGTATTAAAATAAACTTGTTTGAAGTCATGGCCGATTAAGGGTTAAAAGTACGCAACGGAATTTGATGCGGTTTTTTAATAGATAGAGCGATTCAAGAGGAAGGTTTGAGTAAGTATATAATTTATTATGTTTTAGACAAAGCGAGCGAAGTCGCGGGCGGAAAGCTAGTAAATTTATAATTATTAGTATGGATATTTAATAGTTTAATTGCATTGCTAATTTAAAAGTGTTTATATTGCTACATAATATTCATGGCCAGTTTTTAAAGAGGTTATGAATTTTAAATCCTAATCATTTCATAGTAATATGAATTAATTTGTTTTCGAGTATCTGTTTTTAATTAACACTAATTAAATACGCATATATTATATCGATTATTTGATGGTACATTTTTTTTTAACTGTCGATATTTTTGTGTTTTACAAAATAAAATATGTTTTTTTTTTGTAGTTATTTTGTATAACAAATTATTCACGATGGTTTATATAAAATTTAATTGGGAAATTTAATATACATAATATAAATACTTAATTTCGCAATTAAATATTTTTATACTTAGCTTTACCACTAAGCCATCGTGAAATTATTTAATTTTTTCTTTGACACGTTAAAAATTGACAAAAAACATCTCCACGATTGTAACAAATCGTCTTCGATAAGAATTTCGTCTTCAATGTACTTTACAATAAGGGACAATGATGTAACTTTACGAGTATTGAGATATGAAGCCTAATGTACTAGTTATAGAAGCCATTTTTCACTGGCGAGATCAAGAGGTCACTTGTTGACATACATCGTATGAACTTGTTAAGGTACAGTCGTGAACATAAGTGTTTATAATAAAGTATGTATTAAAGAAATATTGATAGTTGTTTATTATCAAAACAAAACGTTAATCATTTTAGAATCATTGTATAAAATATGCATAATCTAACAAAAATGATTTTTTTCGAAATATAATGAATATATTAAATTTTTATTAAAATTCATAAGATGAAATAATTGACGTCAAAGTACAGAACCAAATGGTTTCAGTTTCTAACTTATCAATGATCATAGACACAAAAAAAAATTAACGTCATCTTTTTGCCCAATTTTTCTCAACATCTTAAAAAATATTTCAACTAGCATGACTTAAAGACGAAAACGCATACATTCATATTCAAAATTTGACAACACATATTATGTATATATATACTTTTATTTACGTTCATCGGCCAGAAAAAGAAAGTAGTAAAAATATATCACTTTTCTACATAACTGTACTTGTTTTAAATAGTCCCAAGTTCGATGTTCCGTCCATTCATCAACGTCTAACACATACTATAATTATTAACAACTGATTTACATGACGTAATCAGTTTAACCGACTTTTCTAATGAGCTATTCATGATACCCACGACTCTAGTCTATATAATATACTAATTATATAACTGAAAGTAAAAGCAATTACTAAATAGAGATACCTTTTCAATTATTAGCTAAATACCGTAACTCAGTCAGGTTATAATAATCAATAGAGCTAAAAAACACGCAAAAACTCATGAAATTATTGTATTGTCACCGATCCTTGATAAATGTACAAAGTTTGAATTAAATCTGTCCCTTTAAAATAGGTCAAAATACAGTTTAAATGTGTCGATTGCAAACAAGTCATACAAACATACTGGTGAAGCGTATTCATAAAAAGGATAAACATGAAAAATAATATAGTCATTGTTACGGAATAATGTAGCTCTCTATCACAGATAATATACTAGTATGTCTATCTTTAATGTTTTTTTTTGACGTGACAACGTCTGATAATTCTATAGAGCCGGCTGCACGCACGAAAAAACATGACTCATGCGGCGTTACCTCGCTCTGAGGCGTTCCATGTAAGGCTTGAAGTGTAAGCGAGAGCGCGGAACGAGCAACAAAGAAGCGCAATCGGCCGTTGTCAGTTGTCACGTTCAACTATCGTCAATAAACCGACTTTACAGACAACCAATTTTTTACTATGTCCCATTTTAAAAAACAAAAATAAATGATCAATGGCACGATCATTTCTTTTTAATTTCCTTGTTTTGAGTTAATGCTTAATAATAAGCATAAATTAAAAAAGTATCTCAATATTTTCGTATATATTTTCATAGCATCAAAAAGAAGATCATTCGATATATCCAAGAGAAAATCTTACAGTATCGATCCTTAATTCATAAAATATAAATTTCACAACATATTAATAAATAATAATATATTCATTATACAGTTAAATACATCAATTTTGTATACTCTAAGCATTAAACATGCCTGTCGTACGCTATTGACAATATGCTATGTTTACCTTTTCAAGCCATGAGAAATAGGCATTTTCGCAAATATAATATTGCAACACTGCTGTCAAAATAAATCAAGATGGCGTCAATCTAACTGTCAATTAGATTTATACGATATACCATGGATAAATCTTAATATTGATAAGCTATGATTCAATGCATAGATATAGTTTAGAGGTAAAATTATCATAATACGCATATACAAAATGCTAACTTAGCAAAAGTAATATTTTTACATTCAATAATTTTCCCTGTTAAAACACAAAAATGTTTCATTTTTTATTCCATCATCCCTCTATATAAGCTTATGTTGTACCTTTGTTGAAAATTTTTCATGTTTTGTAACGTATAATAATTGTATACTAGCTCTACACATGGCTTCACTTGCGTTGTATGTAAAAACTAGCTAAGATATTATTCTATCTAATAATAATCTATCTATACACCAAAATTCATTCAATTCAGTTCTACAGTTTTTGTGAAGCCAAATACAAACATCAAAACTTTCGTATTTACTTTATTATTACTTATAATACTCTAGTAGGTACTTACGTACATGTACCTAGTTACTATTTGATTAAAGAGTAATGTCGATAATAAAATAAATAATATGCTTATATGTGAATAAATATAGGTACTTGAATAATGTCTTTGTATTTGATTAAGATATCAATAATTGCATTAAATATTTAGTAGGTAGAGATTTTAATCCTACAAATTGGTATTTGCAAATATTCTTGTACGAATTATTCAAAGAAAACTTCTGCAATATATAACTACTTGGGTATAGTTATAAATAACTTGGCATTATTTTATTTTGGAAAAATCTTTAAAAATATGAGTGAAATATAATAATATATAATAATATATCAATTTTCATTTAGTCGCAAGTATTGCATTATACTAAATATTATCTTTAACTAAGGTTATCAACATGACAGAATATTCTTAGTTCTTATAGTATATTTTCGAGATATTTTCTGATATACCTATTAATATTTTAGGCACTAGTTAAAAAGCGACATCTAAACACATTGTGAAATTTCAAAAGTAGGTACACAATCTAAAATGTATTGCAATTTTATGAACTGATACAAAATTGCTTCACAAAAAAGAATCTAACGTAATTTAAACCGGTGTATTATAACATTCGGCAATACCAAGGCAATACCATGCAAAATTATTGTCAAAATTAATAATCTATGCTGGCAGCCATATTTCAAAATGGCGACCTTTGACAAGTCAGCTGTTGCAAGTGAATTTATTTATTGATTAATAGTGTATTTGGGTATTTAATGTGATTTAAATACTGGTTTTATAAATTATTTATAAATATAATCAATCGTAATTTACGTACAGTGGTTATATCTTGAAATTTACTAAGATTTGGTTATCTGTGGAATATTTTTTGCCGCGAAAATATAAGGGTGAATGAAGTAATAAATATGTTTGACGATAGGTAGTCTGTTGAGAACCTAGTTGTATATTATAGTTTATCTATCTCATTTTTATGTTAAGTTCCTATAATTATAAAAGTTAGTCCCTACCTATATGTTATCTTTACTTGTATGTTTGGTGCAGATGCATTTCATACATCTTCAACTGATCGATTTTCTAGGTAGGTTACCTACCAACCATATTATTATGTACTAGTAACAACTGTTTTTTATTTATTTATTCAATCAAATTGAATTGAACCCTAAACTGTAAGCTCTAAGAACACACCCTATACACACACTACACCACAGAGAAGATCATAAACAAAGTCTTGTATATTTTCGTATGTTTACACAGCCATATCTACGCACAATCTCGGAAACCTTTAGCGTATGATCACAGCCATTTATTATTATTATTATCAATATATTAGAATTATAAACAGTAGTTATCTTCATGCTTACATCCTTTGAACATTAGTTTATTTGTCAGTATTATTTTAATGGCGCTAAGCAATCAAATATATATAAATATTAGCTACGGCGCGCGGTTTCGCTCGCTTTTATACAACTCAATAAATCCTATCCTATCCTATCTACTAATACTATAAATGCGAAAGTTTGTGAGGATGGATGTATGTGTATGTGTAGGTGTTTATGTTTGTTACTCTTTCACGCAAATACTACGGAACCGATAACAATGAAATTTAGAGGGTAATTTGGATTAACACATAGGATAGGATTTGTCCCAGAATTATTACGGGAACGGGAACTATGCGGGTTTTTCTTTGAAAACGCGAGCAAAGCCGCGAGCGGAAAGCTAGTAGGTACCTAAATAATTATATTACCAAACAAATAAAAAAGAGCGTGTGTGCCGAGCACACGTGTCAACTGTCAGAAGTGAAACTTATTTGGCAAGATTCAAAGATACAAAAATCGTTGCCTTACTCCATGACAAGACGGTATTGCGACCTTGAAATTTTCCTCTCAAGTCTCAACGCGCCCAAAGAAGTATCACTTCAAAAATATAATTTCTAGTATATGTATAGGCATATAGTTGTTCACGTATTACAAAGAGGATTTATCATAATATGCTAAGTCAGTAAGTAAGTTATGCTAAGTCGAAATTTTATCGCGAATCTTTTAATCCCGGACCCCGGTCAAGGCTTATGGTGGAAAGTTTTTGTTTAATAATTTAAATTTTATTTATGATAACAGAAGTAGGATTATATTTTTAGTGTAGGTATGAATATCTATATTTTGAAGGTATGCAATGGAGAGTTAACTAAATGAAATATAACGTGATAAACTAATTTCATTTTAATTGCATTATAGAAAAAAATAGATAAAATATCTAGTTCCAGTTTTACATGTATAATATTAGCTACGTCCTCTAATGTTTTTTTTTTCAAATAATTTTTAGTATGCTTCGAAAAATGGAAAAATTAAATCATAATTAAATAACTACATGAATGACAGTAACCAGTGTACTAATCTAAGAAATAATCTATCTATAAATTATAGATTTTAAACGCGATTTATTCATTATGTATAATATTATGTATTACTAGCGGTCCGCCCCGGCTTCGCCCGTGGTACATAATATGAAAAATAGATGTTGGCCGATTCTCAGACTTACCCGATATGCACAGAAAATTTCATGAGAATCGGTCCACCCGTTTCGGAGGAGTATGCAGACTAACATTGTGACACGAGAATTTTATATATAAGATTAACCCTACCTACGTTTCGCACACTTTGCATAAAGCGTGTCCCCGTGAACAATCAAGCAAGCGTGCATTGAGTTTAAAATTCGTTAAAAGCTTTAATTTCTAAATGTATAATACTTGCGTAAAATCAAACACTACAAATATCTATCTCTCTACCAAAATTCATGCAACCGATCAACCGCTATGAAAGAATAATCAAACATAGATACAAACTATCACTTTCATAATAATTTTTAAACTACCACAGACTAGTTAAATAGCTTGTTATACTATACCCAAGTACCAATGTTGATGTCAAAAGTTGTGTCGAAATTTGACATGTGTCAACAAATACAGTATCAGAATTTACCTAATAGCATAGTGCAAAATTTCTATCATATTGTGAAATAGAAGCTGCAGCCCGCGGCTTCACTCGTGGTACTTTATTAAAAGAAGCCTATGTTAGTTTAGACTTTAGACTATGATCTATCTCTGCCAATGAAATAATAAGTAACAGTAGATAGGTTGAATTTAATACTTTTGGTTTTATGGCATTCAAATGCTTTATAAATATAAATTTATAAAGAATATAAAAAATTCGATAACGAGGCGGGATTCGAACCCGCATCCTTTCACGCCAATCACGGGTTCGAATCCCGCCTCGAGATCGATTTTTTATATCTATACCTACTAATATTATAAAGCTGAAGAGTTTGTTTGTTTGAACGCGCTAATCTCAGGAACTACCGGTCCGATTTGAAAAATTCTTTCGGTGTTAGATAGCCCATTTATCGAGGAAGGCTATAGGCTATAATTATATCATCACGCTAAGACCAACAGAACCGCAGCCACGCGGCTGAAACCGCGGGGCGCAGCTAGTATCTAATAAGGTTTTATCTACTAATGTGTTCCTAACCTATTTCTTTATAATTAAACTAGAAAAACACAGAAAAATAGCTATTAAAAACAATCATCCACTTATACTAGTTATACTAAGAAGCGTTTGAAAGAAAACATCTAAGCATGGGAAATAATTGATAACATGAAATGAAACAAAGAATCGTGTTCTTTTTATTGATAAGAGTAATTATATAGACAAAGATCGATGTAAATGTAAACATCGTAAAATTAAACTGGAAATAGAGGTTTTAAAACTCGATTTATTTCGGCTCAGCTGCACCGCGTATTTGTCTGCGTATTGCACAAATAGACCAGGGTAGGTAGCCTTTAAAAATAATAAAAAGTGAAAAAAAATCGCAGTAGGATGAAACCCATTAGAAAAGGAGGAAAATATGATAAAAATGTAAGGAAAAATAAATTACGGTCAATCCGAGTTCGGGAAGTGGGAGGGGGGGAGCTTTTAAGAGAAAAAAATGGTCTCTCTCGACTTCCGACAAAACTACAAGTCCTACGGAAAAAAGTTCAATGGCAAAATTAAAAAGTTTTTATACTGATTTACAAAGATACAAACCTGTCATAGTTTCACACAAAATACTACACGAAACATCAGATTAAAAATAGCCAACTTATTTTTAAATACGATAATTTGTATACGTACAAAATGTTGCTCTAATTTATTCAGTTTTTCTTTGAAAGAACTAACATTTCACACTATAAGCATATATTTCACAAAAATATTTAATCAAAAGTTACGTCTAAAAATATAATAGACATTGCGATAAGATGTTGGGATTAATTCACAATTAAAATTGAGTAAATTCATGATGCGAAGCTAGTAGCACAGACTAATAATAATATACTACGTATACAACTAGTAGGTACCTACCATATTTAGTAAGTACGACTTTCAACTTTAAGAAGGCAATATAGCATTTTTTAAAGAAGCGTAAGCAAGGTACCTAATGCTGAATATGCAGTTTTTAATTTTTGTATTCTAATAAAAAAAATATTCTCGTATCGCGGTGTTTGACGTTTACCTTCGAAACGGCTTGACCGGTATCCATAAAATTTTGTGTGTAAATAGGGTAGGTCTGAGAATCGGACATCATCTATTTTGCACACCCCTAAGTGATAAGAGTAATAACGTTTGCCGGGTCAGCTAGAAATTTTGTACAAACATGTTTAAAAATTTTAAATGTATGTACCTACATAATTTTTTCTTCTTGTTATTTAGAGACAAAGATGCAATTAATTCGATTGATTAAAAACTTAATAAACATGTAAACAGATATAAAGGGGTTTTTACAACGTAATTAAAAGATATACATAGATTATATTAATTCTTAGCCGTGTGAAGTTTGCTATGATAATCGTCCATTGTTTTCGTGATTATAGTTTTAATTACCGACGTCATTTGATAACTTCCGTTTAATTTGTCATTATTAATTTTTAATTATACATCGATCAGTGTTTACGTAACTAAAAGAAAAAATTGATTCCCTCCTGGTCATTTTTCGCACTATAAAGAAACTAAACTACGATTAAATTACCTCTAAGGTACTACAAAATTAAACAACTCATAAGTCGATACCTACTCGATAACAACTCATAATCCATACTAATATTATAAATGCGAAAGTAACTCTGTCTGTCTGTTACTCAATCACGCCTCAACTACTGAACCAATTTGCATTAAATTTGGTATAGAGATATTTTGATACCCGAGAAAGGACATAGGATAAGTTTTATCCCGGAAATCCCTCGGGAACTATGCGGGTTTTTCTTTGATTGCGCGGGCGATGCCGCGGGTGGAAAGCTAGTACATAATATATTATTTCCTAATATGTTTACTTTACTTTTTGTCTATACTAATACATATTATAAGGTTTGTAACTATGTATGTATTATTATTATTTATTACTGAACCGATTACAATGAAATTTAGCACACATATAGATGGTAACTTGGATTAACACACAGAATAGGTTTTATCCCGGAAATCCCACGGGAATGGGAACTATGCGGGTTTTCCTTTGAAAACGCGGGCGAAACCGCAGGCGGAAATCTAGTATAACATAAAGCTATAGATTTTGTTCGTTTGTTTAAACGCACTTATCTCAAGAACTTCTTTCACCTATGGTAACTACATAATCTGCTATATATACTTCGAACGAAGCTGGATTGGACCATTAGTCTATAAATACGAACAAACGTCCAAACATGATATAAATAATAAATAAAATAAATAAATATTTCAGCCTTCAGGACAATTTTCACACACGGCACGATCTGATCCCATACTAAGCTTTCGCTTGTGTTATGGAAACCAGATGGCTGATAAACTTACATATATATTATTATTATTAAAGTGAAACTTTTATTACATCGTCTCAAACTTTTTACGGCTGCCGAGTAGGTATACCTACTCGGCAGCCGCGATGCACGCGACATGCGCTACACAAAGCAGTGTTCGGAACCGTTCGAACAGTTTCACTTTTACCGTGGTTTCATAAAACCACACAACATTTTTATTATCACTATAATATTTTCAAAATTAAACTCTATAATCGTTTCAAGATTGAACCCACAGCCTCTGTCGTAAGTGTAACCAACCACTGAGCTATCGAGTCTCCAATATCATATTTTTCAAACGTAGATAGCAGTAACTTAACAGATTATGTAATACGTGTAAATATCTGTGTTTTATTACTGTCAGTAGACATTACACCGAGGTAGCGTCAGCAAAAACATTTAAAAATTCAATTGTGTTTTTTTGTGAGAATGTACATTTGATCGTCAAAATAGATGTTTGTATGATATTTAGTTTTTGATAAGTAGAGTTTTGTCATAATAGATTCCAGTTATTATGGTTCGCGCGGCATCGCGCGTTTTCAAAGAAAAGCCCGCATAATTCCCGTTCCCGTGGGATTTCCGGGATAAAACCTATCCTATGTATTTATCCACATTTCCCTCTATATGTGTGCTAAATTTCATTGTAATCGGTATAGCAGTATTTGCGTGAAAGAGTACAAACAAACTCACTCAGATGGTAGCTTGGATTAACACACTTGGATAAAACCTATACTAGGTTTTATTCCAGAAATCCCAGGGGAACGGGAACTATGCGGATTTTTCTTTGAACACGGGCGAAGCTACGGCGGAAAGCTGGTGACTTTAATAATAGTGTTCACATTGATTGCTATAGTTAATCTTAAGTAACACTGCAAACACATTTATTACCGTACTAGCTTTCCACCCGCAGCTTCGCCCGCGCAGTCAAAGAAAAACCCGTATAGTTCCCGTTCCCGTGGGATTTCCGGGATAAAACCTATCCTATTTCCCGGGGTAAAAAGTAGTCTATGTCCTTTCTCGGGTATCAAAATATCTCTATACCAAATTTCATACAAATTGGTTCAGTAGTTAAGGCGTGATTGAGTAACAGACAGACAGACAGAGTTACTTTCGCATTTATAATATTAGTATGGATTAAATATAGGTAATAAAATTAAAACCTGTTTTGCTGACGTTACTAGAAATTGCGACGTCCTTTACATGTTTACATACCGATATATTGCAAAATTTGACACACTACGGTTGACCCCTCGACTGTTAACAATATTATATATGGGTGATTATACAAAAATGGGGTAACTCGATGTCATCAGCCAATTTAAACAAAGTCTTATTATATTTTATTCAAATAACAATCTATTTTAAAACAATGAAGCGTCCTTTATTTGGTCACTCAATTTCACTTCTTTATTTAAAATACAAATGAATAAAAATAATAAATTAATACCTCAAACGTCAGTACTTTGGCATGTCACAACTCCGAAAACCAACAATCAAAGTGACTATCGTTTAAACATTATCATCGATTTAAGAAAACTTACTAATTCACTACAATCTTTGATGTACATAGTATTATATACTACAACTTTCATAACGCAATGTTTTCCATTTTATTTAAAAAATAAAATTAAACTTTGTCATCGTTTTCACTAGTCAGTCCGTTGTGTGTTTTTTAAATTCAAAATTCTCGCTAAATATCACCAAGTCGAGGTCAAATCTCTGTCTAAGTATTAATGTTGGTAATGAAGTTACTTGTGCACCGCATATTTTGACGGCCGTCATAACTGTACCAGCGCTAGGTTTGTGTTTGTCCTCTAAAATCTTGCTGCGCCAGTCAACATTTCAGTCCTATGGTGAGTCGTTATTTTATTGTTAATCCGATTTTTATTTTCATTTATAAATGGTTAACTATGATTTGTAAAAATATAGTTTGTTGATATTAGAAATTAGGCAAAAAAACCTAATTTGTGATTATAACCTCATATTAAGTCCCTTTTCATCAATCCGCTGGCATCAGTCCTTTGTCAGATATCGCGACAGAGGACTGACGGGGCCCCATAGTACTGATGACTCTATCATTTTTGAGAACTTTTATCTTGATTGCTATTGGTATAAGCATTTCTATATTATATTTCAGTTAATAACATCATGCGCCACGCTAAAAGAAATTGAATTTGACTAGGGTAGAAACATTTAAAAAAGAGTAGCAAAGAAAAGAGCTATTGAAACAAACTACTAATAATTTTATTAAAAAGATCTTATTTTCTTTTAATTATTGATTTTGATGCTTTCAGGGCATAGCTTTTTATATTTATCAGATAAATACGTATACGTATAATACTGTGAAGTAAAATTACCTCAAAATAACATAAAAGTTAATTAATATACTTAATAACATTATAAAAATGTCAAGGGGCTCTTATGAAAACTCAGATGAAACTTTCATTCGAGCCTTTGGTTTTTAATTTTATAATAATTAGTACTTTTAACATAAATATTGGTAGATTTTTAGGGCTCCGAACCTCAAAAGGAAAAAACAGAACCCTTATAGGATCACTTTGTTGTCCGTTTGTCTGTTAAGACGTTTTTTTGGAACGCGTGGAGGTATCAATCTGAAATTTATATTGGATACTCAAGATTAAGAACCCTTGGGGCTGTAAAAAAATCAAACTTATAACGCAACGCAATCAAAAGATACCTACATCCGTTAATACTGCAAATTTCCACAAAATTCAATATTCGCAAGGGAATAAAAAAACACACAGGATGCTTGCCGTGTATACAGTCTACTATAGTTTACTTCTACTCGGTAAATAGCAACGTCTTATAACACAGATAAAGGAAAAATTGCTAAAAGTGTAAATTTTAAGTTACAAACATAATAAACAATAGGTTTGTTAGGAGTCCAACTCGCACTTGGCCGTTTTTTTGTTTCTATTGTTTGTGAATTACTTAAAATATCAAGTAAAACTAATTCAAAGTAGTAAAAGTTAAGTAAGAGAGTAAGAATATTCACGTTGCGTTAAATGTCAGAAGGCTGTTTTGAAAATTGAGACATTGTTTTTCCCAGTATCACATATTATTAATTATCATTTTTAAACATGTTAAGTACGTAAAAGACATGTGCCATTATTAAAACTGAGAGATTTGTAGTAATTTTCATTGAATTTCTTTAAGAATATTACAAGTTATAGTTTTTTATCAGTACCATGTTAGCCTCGTCAGTCCCCTGGAGGCCAAATCCAGAAAATTTAAAATATCTCACAATCTATTTAAAAAAGTGGCTGGCCCGATTTGGAACAATATATTCATTAGATTAGCTATCATATACACCCTAATTTGTAACAATCTGATATAAAAAATATAGTAAACAAAATATCCTCAAAAGTTACCCCATTTTTGTATAATGACCCATATATATGGAATACGGTCGAAAACAAACCAGTATATGAATGAATAATTACTGTAAGTCTCGTGATTTCTTTTTCCATCTATATATCACTACATAAAAAGTACATAGTATAAAACATAGTCGCTTTCTCTGTCCCTATCAGGGATGTAACGGAGGTAGTTTTATCGGAACCGAAATCGGAATCGGAGTTTTCAAATTTGGTTTATCGGAATCGGAATCGAAATCGGAGGCAGGGTCAGTTTGTTTAAGGACAAATAAAACATGATTTATAGTCAATTCTTTTCATTTTTATTTTTTATTATAAAATAAAAAACAACTGTGAAAAAAATTGGCATAATTCCAAATGAACAAAAGATAAAATAAATGAATTTAAAGTTTAATTAAAATTAAAACCCAAAGTAGCGTGTTACATTTGGTGACATTACAATAAATGAACAATAGCTAAAGCAAATTAAATCAAAATGGACTCCAAAAGTAATGTATTGTACTTTATGAACAAAAGCTTTGATGCTTTGTCCCCATCCAATCTATTTCTTAAAGAGTCGTAACTTAGGCCAGCACCACTAAAAAGTTGTTCGCTAGCTACCGAGCCCGGTAGACATGACAAATATTGCCGGGCAATTGATTGTAGGGGCTGGAATTTTGTATTACTTTCCACCACAATAACGGATCATCACTAATACTAACAAATAATAACAACTAACAAGTGAAAAAATAATTGATGATAGAGTAGAGTGCACGTAGTGGGGGTCGGGGGATTCCCCGCGCGACATGTATGAACCTGTTCGGCACAGGCCGTCGCGCGCCGCCCGCTTTGTTTCGTTCGACCTCCGATTAACATCCGATACAAAAGTATCGGAACCGAAGTCGGAACCGAAAGTGTAATAATAATCGGAAGTTCCGACTTAACGGAACCGGAATCGAAGCTCCGTTACATCTCTGGTCCCTATATCCCTATGTATGTTTGAATCTTTAAAACTACGCAACGGATTTTAATGCGGTGTTTAATAGATAGAGTGATTCTTTAGGAACGTTTTGGTATATGTAATATGTATAATTAATTAGATTTTAGACAAAGCGGGCGAAACCGCGGGAGGTAAGCTAGTAAATTATAAAGCTGAAGAGCTTGTTTGAACGCGCTATTCTCAGGAACTACAGGTCCGATTTGAAAAATCATTTCATTGTAACAGTGCATTTACATCAAACAAGTGAATGCTCATCCTAACCATCCTAACCTCACTATGTCAAATTCTTTTGATGTAAAGAAGAAAGAAAGAAAAAACGTTTATTTAATGACACATAGCCTCACACGTACATAATGAAAAACAATTTATACAATACTTATATGCTACAATACTTACTAAACAGGAAACAGGCGTAGAGCATTCTTTCGTTGTTCTTAGTGCGTACGAAAAGATTCTATGCAATGTTCTTATACTGAACATCACTGAATACGAGTTTTCGTTTACACTAAAAGATCACGAAAGAATGCTCTTACTCTAGCTCTAGCTCTATGTTCGTTTGATGTTAATGCTCCGTAAGATATCCTATTTAATTTGATGACTTAAGCGCGTTTTTTTAACTAACTATATTATTTATTAGATGGTGTAATCTATACTAATATTATAAAGCAGCAGAGTTTGTTTGTTTGAACGCGATAATCTCAGGAACTACTGGTCCGATTTGAAAAATTCTTTCATTGTTAGATTGCCCGTTTATCAAGGAAGGCTATATATCGCTAAGACCAACAGGAGCGGAACAATGCGGGTGAAACCGCGGAGCACAGCTAGTAGGGGATATAACGGGTAAAGAATATTATTATGATTTCATAGACGCCATGATAACAACACGTTGTAACTATTTAGTAAGTTTTTTTTTAATAATAAATGAACGAAATCTGACATTTAAGTACAATGAACTTTAAAAATTGCAATAGTATATCTACTGTCATTAGAATTATTGTATATTTTCCAATACGGTCGTCATTTTATCTGTCAGGCTTTTTATAATTTCATAACAAGATTAGTATTGTATTTACGTTAGATAGTTTGTATGTTACGTTATCACGTGTGAACCGCTGTGTCGATTTTGATATAGTATCAATGTATAGATAGCTCCTTATTTTTTGAATCAAAAATTACTTTTTGTCGTAACTGGAATTTTACTTTATATAATAAACGAAAAAAGATCACTATATATCTGTGGTGTTTGGTATATACCTCGTAAGTGCAAAAATGGCCATTTTCTGTTTTCTGGCCATCTATACTGATAAAAACGTCCTCTTTCGTTTGGTCTATGTCACATAAGCCTACTGATAGTAGAAATACCTTAAATAGGTTGTATCAAAACCCCTTAAGTACAAAAAAAAAATATTTTTATTTGATACAAATATATTAATATAACTTAACATAGACTTGTAAAACGAATACTCAATCAACGAACGGCCATTTACAACGTAAGAGCACTTAACATAATTAGACCAAACTTGAATAATTATTATCATCACTTAACTTATTTGTACCAAATCAAATAAAATTATTTGTGAACTTAACAGGTCTTCTCCCTTACTTAAATATAACGTTTTATAAAATAAACTTTGGACTTTTAATTTAAAAATCCGCAAAGTTATTACTAAACGAACATTCCATTATGTTATGTATGAAAGAATAGCTCAAAGAGGTGCGGATGAAATCGCATCATGCTTATGGCATTTTATTAACGGTTTGGCAGAAGAAATAGAGTAGCTTATTTTATATTCAGTGTTGTCCAGGTCCAAATCGGTATAATATCTTGCCTGTTAAGCAGATATTGAAAGATTCATTTTCAAAAAAGAAACAGCACCATCTCCGTTCCCCGAGATAAATGAAAATGACCAGCAATCGCCATGATGTAAAATTAACGAATGAATCTGATCTTCCATTTTCTAAACTATTGACTGCCTACTCATTTTATCAAAAGAAATACTGCAACAGACAAAACTACATTTGGTTAGAACTGTATTTTCTGGTTGATGTATGAAAAGTCTAATGACGTAGATTTTAAATACTCTTTGAGTGAGTTGCTGTATTTCTGGTTTAAGAGAACTGAGAAAAGAGAGAAGTCTCCGAAGTGGCTTTGCCATTGGCCTCTAATGAGCCTATCAATATCGATGCTCTGAAATTCAAAGATCTCTTAGATCTCCTGCCAATAAGTGATCCAATTTATGATGATTATTTCAAATCATTGTCTCATGGTCCGGCTAGAAACAATCTTATGACTTTCAGTGACAGTGATGACGAGCTATGAATGAATGTTGTAGTGGTACGTTTTACAAACAAATTTTATTTGACTTGATCCAGCTCGTAACTATTTGCAGGGTAAGGGCATCTTCTCACAAGGAGAAGGCATGAGCAGTAATCACCACGCTTGCTCACTGCTGGTTGGTGATTTCAGACCAAAATCCCGGTTGCCATCACGATGTTTTCCTGTTATTAGAAATGATGATGTTTTCTTGTTATAGAAGATGTATCTCTGGTTATTAGAGAATCTACTTATGCATCTGAAAAAGACACATTCGTAGATGTCGGTTGATGGGATCGATCCCGCAGCATCTAGCACGGCAGGCAAGCGAACTACCCTTCTGAACCACACACGCACATACACACTACTTTTAGGATTTTACTTTGTAGAGAGAGTATCAGGGAATTGCATATTGCACGAAAATCCCAATTTTTCCTGGCTTTTTTATGAGTACTTATTTGTGGCAAATCACACTCCTATTCGTTTTTGTTTTTATATATGGTTAAATCTATTTGTATGGAAGACGTTTACCCATAATATTTGTTTTTTAATGTCTGTTTATGTCTCCGTCTAAAAAAAAATAAAAAATCCTTTCCATTAGGGTAAAAATAGGAATAAATACTAATTAAGAGTACAAATAAATATGCTCTAATCCATTTAAGTACACACGTTTTAGATATTTTCACATCATTTTCACATTTTTTTCTTTTGGTACAAACATGTTAAGTAACAATTACTCTTGAACTAGAACATTTTTTTTATTTTTTTTGTAAGTGTTCAAAACTTGAACATAATAGACATTTAAATATCATAAATTTGTTTTACTCAAGAGTTTATTCCGATCTGTAGCAACAGGGTAGCAACCGTGAAAACTTTCAAACGCTCATACTCAAAAATCACCATTTTGCACTTAAGTGGTACGTACCAAATACCACAGATATGTACTAGCTGTGCCCTGCTACCCACAGTGCTCCGCTCCTGTTGAAGCGTGATGATATATAGCCTGCCTTCCTCAATAATTGGGCTATCTAACACAGAAAGAATATTTTTTCAAATCGGATAATCGGTTCCTGAGATTAGCGCGTTCAAACAAACAAACTCTTCAGCTTTATAATATTAGTATAATAATTATGAACAGGTATGTATCAAAAAATACGGTGAATGACTCTTTTATCAAAACAAATTTAATTAAATCTATTCAGTGTATATTAATGACTTATTATCTTTTTTGAATTCATTATTTAATCGATATTTTTAGGATAAAACCAGTTTAATGTGCTTTGAAGTTCTATTTGATTCCAAAGTTTAATTGACTCGTTAATTTTTGATATCCATATTGGTTAGGTATATTATTTTTCTACTAATATTATAAATGCGAAAGTTTGTGAGGATGTGTGTGTTTGTGTTTGTTACTCTTTCACGCAAATACTACTGAACCGATTACAATGAAACTTAGCACACATTTAATAAAGCCGTTGTTCCACCTCTAATAAAAAAAAACACGAACAATTAAAAATAGCAATCAATATAATATGATTCATCCACGGCCTCACATACCTACTCGATTTTGACATTTAATCACATGACCTTTCTAAAACTTCAATTATTTTTATTACACCATGCTTTTGAGAGGTCAAAAGTTTACCTATAACCAATATAATAGCTGATTAAGTGTTAACAATAGTTTATTTTGCGAACGGTCAAAACATTTATGTGAAAACCATGGGTATTATCTAACTAGCCGTGCCCCGCGGTTTTACACGCATTGCTCCGCCCCTGTTGGTCTTAGCGTGATGATATATAGCGTATAGCCTTCCAAGATAAATGGGCTATCTAACACCGAAATAATTTTTCAAATCAGACCTGTAGTTCCTGAGATTAGCGGGTTCAAACAAACAAGCAAACTCTTCAGCTTTATAAGTATAGATAGATATTATCTAATCGATAAATTGTGCGTATCTAATGTAAAAGGTTCGCGTTAAGCAGCGGTCTGCGCGGTCAATTTGATGATGGGTTACACGCGGTCAAAATTCTAGAGGTCAAGTGTGGCGAAATTAAAAAAAAACCCGTTTTTATTGGACATGTATGCAAATAATAAACGTTTTTTATTATGGAAATGTACTGAAATGTTCTAGCGTGTTTCTGTGGTCGATAAAAGGTTGTCGTTATTTTAATTAATTAATTTATGCACAAAATAAAGGATAGTAGAAATTGTATTTTTGTGACTCATGCCAATATCTACCACCTTTTAATTATATTTACATTTAAATGCAAAAAAATACTCATTAAATCTTTTACTGCAAAGTCTGCCCGCAACTAGTCATTTTGTATTCGCTTTGTAAGCATTTGTTTTACTAACTATAACATGTTTTTCATAAAAAATATATTTCTTATACAAAATAGGGTATATTAGAAATTAAACTATCCTTACCTTAGTTCTAGCCTGCAGCAGATTAGCACCATTGCCGCTCACAACACCATTGTTGCACTGTGCTTTCGGCACGCAAATGTATCCCTGGCCAGCACACGTTTGCTGAAAGTCACCGGTCTCCTGCACATTACCACTGCCTTGGAACAGCTCATCGATATTCTGTTGAGTTTGTTGTTGCTGGTCGAAGTCGAATTCGGATTTCTGTGTGTTTATTGTCACTCCAGGTGTTCCCGCGAACGGACGGGGAGAGGATCCCGTGTATCCACCGCCGTTAACAAATGATCCTTGAGATTCGTAGCTCGAACCGCTTTGGGATCCGAAACTGCTTGAGCCGCTCTGGGATCCGAAGCTGCTGCCGCTTTGCGAGCCGTAGCTGCTTCCACTCTGGGATCCGTAACTGCTTCCAGACTGAGAACCGAAGCTGTTTGATGCACCCTGAGCACCAAAGCCGCTCTGTCCCCCCTGAGCAGCAAATCCGTTTTGTGCACCCTGTGCAGCAAATCCGTTTTGTGCACCCTGTGCAGCAAATCCGTTTTGTGCACCCTGTGCAGCAAATCCATTTTGTCCAGCCTGTGCACCGAAACCATTTGACCCACTTTGTGCGCCAAAGCTGGATAAACCGCTTTGAGAAGCGAAGTTAGCTCCTCCGAAGTTCGAGTTTGCGCCTTGAGCGAACGCATTTTGTCCCAAACCACCCTGTCCCTTGAAACCACCGTTAAGGAACGGATTCTTTGACAAATCAAGGTCTCCCTTCGAACTGTATGACGATTCGAAAGAAGATGATTGGAAAGAAGATCCAGGTTTACCGCCTTGTCCAGTGAACCCAGCGTTTGCGAATTGACCGTTTAAGAATGGGTTGCCAGCGAGGTTCAAAGATGCATCGAGACCTGCATTGCCAGCAGCACCTCCGGTCGTATAGCTTGAGCTTTGTTTGCTGAATTTCTGGAAATTACCGCCCGTTTTGAACGGTGAGTCTTGGCCCATCCACCAGAAGGGGTTGGCAAGCGCTCCAGCGGCTAAGAAATTAAATTCGTTGTTGACATCAGCTGCTTCAGCGGCTTTGAACGCGTCTGTGTTTCCGTATCTTTGGATGACCTGACCATCTTTTACTTTGACGCCAGCGCAGCCTTTTTCGCTTGAGCAGCCTTCGAAGGACTGTTGCGTGTGTACTTCAGATCCTGGAATCGCTTGAAGCGCTGCCAATACTTCTTTAGGCGAGTTAATTTTAAGCGGGCCACATGTTGAGCAACGCTCTACTCGTGTGCTTGGTTCGGATTCTTCAGCCTCGACTACTGGTTCTTTGGTTTGGGGTAATTCTTTGACATCTTCGATATTTTCTGGGTGTGCTTGGGCGCCTATAAGCAGGCATATGACCACCACTGTTTGAAGTAGTGGCTTCATTTTATCTGTGAACAAGAGAAATTTATATTAATATCATTGATTATCTTTGCGGTTTCTGTTGTAAGAACAATTTTAAATAATAACTTGTGTAAGTTTTTATATAATTATATCAATGGTCCCACGATAAGGTATTTTAAAATTTTCTTTATATACAAAGAGATATCCGTTTTTTATTTGAAATTGTATCCTTTCGTTAATTCAAAAAGCCATAAATATTTTTATTGATTTAAAATCAAAGTTTATCGTTTTATGATCGTGAAAAAACCTACATGCCATTTATAAACCGCCACTAATAAAATATTCAGATTTTGTCAAATAAATAAACAGCTATCCTTATTCATTAGCATATTAATATAATATGTATAAATCTAATATTGTTTTGTAAATAAATGTTAATGTTCGCGACCGGTTAATTAAAGAAGCAAATTAAACATACTGCTTTTATCTAAATTCTACTATCAAAATATGTAGTTAATGGTTATAGCTTTGGGAACAAGTTATTATACGTATATTTACTATATTATTCTATTTTGTTAACTTTAATACCGATACTCGATAAAGGACTATCTAATAGTGAAATATTTTTTCAAATCGGACCCGTGGTTCATAAGATTAGCGCGTTCAAACAAACAAACTTTGTTTTATAATATTATTAGACCTAGTTACGCTAATATGTTAATTTTATCATGTCCTTTTGTTAAAAACTCGTTTTTAACAAAACAAATCACCAAATCAATAGTTCAAGGTTTCACTGCAATTCTTTTATTTTTACTTCGAATTTGAACTCTATTACAAGTAAATAAAGACCACCTAAATGTTTGTTTTGTGATGATTTTTCTATAGTTTTAACATTTGCTTTGCCGATATAACTCTTAGTGCGTTGTAATAAGGTTGTTTTTTTTTTTCATAAATTGCTTTGGGCGTTTTTCCTTAAATTTAGGGAAATTTGTTAAGCGTGTATTGCATAGGTTATGAGAATTAAAAAAAAACATGACTGGTCAAAGTTATATTACATCATATCTTAAAATAAAGTTTTTTTCGTGTTTTATATTT
>CAJQZN010041773.1:37095-67413 GCA_907164685.1 Colias eurytheme | reverse complement strand
TTAAAATTAATCTAAAAAAGGGCAATAATCGGAAATCCTCGCCTTAAGCCGAAATTTAAATTGTGTCTAGCCAGTCAGTTAGCTTAGAATTCAGATAACTGACACAAAAATATAACGCATCTGAGTCATTATACCCTAATGTGATTCGTTTCAAATATTACAAGTTTATTCTGTATGTTTGTCACTATACACTTAACCGGCTGTATCGATTTTAATGTTTTTTTTTATCGTGTCTACCGTTTTTCGACAAAAGTACAGATTTACAATCCAATCACGCTTAGCTCGTATTGTATTAAATTTATTCTTACCAAAATTTCAGCCATCACTCGCAACGACTCGAAAACACTAATAAGAGCCAACAATTCAATGCCTAGTACTTTAATGCACATGCGCGAATTTAGTGTTCAAAATAAACCCTGGATACCCGGGACGGAAACTTGTTGCATTATTGATTTATGTATGGCGCATGTTTGTCAAACGTTCGCGCCAATGTCGGCCATTGCAACGAAACGTTGAAAGAATTTTAATGCAAATGTTGGTTCCAATGTTGGTTAGTCGTTAACGTTGGCGCCAATGTTGTCCATTACAATAAATATTTGGAGGAATTTAAATGGCGTATAATTTATGTTTATATCAATACTATCTTTCCATTCGCGTAGTCAAAAACTTTGTCGTAAGCGCTTCCCTATTCCCAATAAAAAAAAATAAAAAAAAGCTAAATTAAATATGGCGCCCTAAAGGCATATTTAATTAATTGAAAGCCTTCGCAATTGCAATTTTCTCATGTTCGCATTTAGCATTAGATTATTTGTAAATTAAGTGTACTATACTCGCAAAAAGACACTACTTATTCAAAAAAATAACATTGAGCTCATTTTTAATTAGTATATTTATTTGTGTGTACTGGTGAAGAAAATTAAAATATATTTTATTTGCAGTAAGTACCTTAAAAACAATTTTAATTTATTATTTATATACATAATTTTATTTCATACTAGTCGTGCCACGCAGTTTCGAGCTAATATAGGTTGTACATCAAAATAACACATGAGCAGATTCGTCCGCGGTTGAAACCGCGGGGCACAGCTGGTATGTTATAAATAATAAAAAATTATTATTTTTGACCAATAATATGGCATTTTAAAATAGCAACGGCGGTTTATAGCCCTTGCTCTTTCACTCTTACGCTTAAAATGGATTACAGTTCGCTTGTTCGTACACGAGTCGGGCAATTACCTGAATTTCGTATTGCCATTTTGGAGAAGGTAACGTATCTTACTTTAAATCTGAGTTCAGACATCATTTATTCAATGTTCGACCCACCCATATATAATATTGGCTGCGCCCCGCGGTTTCTCCCGTGTAGCTCCGCTCCTGTAGGTCTTAGCGTGACATATAGCCTATAGCCTTCCTCGATAAATGGGCTATCTAACACTGAAATAATTTTTCAAATCGGACCAGTAGTTCCTGAGATTAGCGCGTTGAAACAAACAAACTGTTCAGCTTTATAATATTAGTACATATTTAGATTATAAATGCGAAATGCGAAAGTAACTCTATCTTGTCTGTCTGTTACTCAATCACGCCTTAAGAACTACTGAACCAATTTGCATGAAAGGACAATGCCCACCTTCCATACATTTGAAAACCTGATAAAGAAAGTTTATGTATAGACCGCAAGTATAGCAGGAATACTGCGTGCTTGATTAGGGAATAATTCCCTGTTTTCACTTTTACCAGTTAAACGCCAGGAATTTTAAAAAATACGAATTACTACTTTGTAGGTTAGGAATTGTCGCGGGCAAATTATCAACACAAATAGCTATGGAAATATGTAGGCAGTACATATGTACCAAGTAGGTATTTAAAAGTTAATTAATTATATCATTCTACCTATTAATTCTACCTATTAACGAGACGCAAACGCAAAACGAAAGAGACTGCGCCGATTCGAATATGACAGGCGGCTGTCAAACGTCAAAACAATCCGTTTCACTCTATCATCATCATAATTAAACGTAAACTGATAATGTTCGTATTATTTTTTACTTGACTTTAATAAATGTTCATAATATTTTACTATTTAGGTAAAAGAATTAAGTACTTAAAATATAACAAACAGTAATAAAACTAGTTAAAATAGTAAAAGTCAGTCTCCAGTCGTCACTCGCCAGCAAGTAAAACGGAACGTAGCAACTCTACAGATAACGTTCAAAAACCATAATTTCATTTTTTAAGAAGTTTGTACGAGTTTAGAAAAATAACAAAAATCTTTTTTTCCTACGTCTCTGATAAAAAAATGATAAGCGTAATGAGTTCACAATAAAATAAGCTAAATTTTAAGATTTGTTTCATTTCTATACATGTTCAGGTGAAAAATGGGCATTGTTCTTTGGTTTAAAGATATTTTGATACCCGAGAAAGGACACAGGCTTTTTTTTACCCTCGGACATAGGATAGGTTTTATCCCGGAAATCCCACGGGTACGGGAACTATGCGGGTTTTTCTTTGACTACGCGGGCGAAGCCGCGGGCGGAAAGCTAGTTGAATAAATAAATGTTAGATTTTGAGTTAGGTTGACATATATTATGTTACTTACTGATAATTCCCTTTGCTGCTGACGCTACTAGACTCATCTTTGTAAGCACGATTCCATGTTGTGTTCGAACGTGGGTTACTCCTTTCCTTCTCATCGTAATCTTGGTTCTTTTTCTATTGACAAATAGAAATTATTATTATTTGTAAAAAGTATTATATTGTTTATTATAAAGTAATATTAAAATACAAAACTTTTTAGAATAAAAAATGTAGATATGAAAAAAAAATCGATCACAAGGCGGGATTTGAATCCGCGCCTTTATTTCAATTCTTTTAAAACTGATATTTATAAATATCAGTTTTAAATCAGTCTCAATCAGTTATAAAGCATTTCAATGTTTAATAGAAACTAAAATATATCACATTTTTTTAAGAAAAATAAAACATGGACAGAGTTTTGTTTCCTACATGGAATAGAATTTGTACTAACAACATAATAATATAATCCTTTTTTTGCATATAAATGTGTACTATTTTCATATTTTTCTGAATATTATAGCCTTACCTTATGAGAAATAGAAACATTGAGTTTAAGTGGTTCCGACTTGTTAAGTTTCATCATTGCTAATTTTGCTTCGCTGAAACAAAAAAAAATATTACAAATAGTTTTTCTTTATCTGTTTCAATTAGTATATAGAGAACTTGTCTGTGCATAAATATAAAAAATATTGCCTGTTAGGCTTTAGGTAAAAAAAAACTATAAGAATTTCATGCATAAAATTACAAAAAAAATATTATATTATATCGTTTGTGGCTCGAAAGGACAGACTTTTAGGTTATCAAAAATCATTGATTAATATTTTAAGCATTCGACACAAAATAATTTTTCAATTAAAATCAGCATTATTATCAAAATCGGTCCACTACTTTTGAAGCCCATTCAAAACAAACAAAAAAAAATTATATTATATTAATTAGTTATTTTTTACAAATTACTACATCAAAAGTTCCTCACCTAGGGGATTCATAAGTAATCATAGCGTATCTCTTCTTAGGGTCTCTCGACATGAACAGTTTGACAATAGTGCCGTATTTAATGAACACCATCTTGAGACCTTCCTCGCTCAAAGTTTGTGGTATGTTGGATACATATAGCCTGTTATGGTCTAATTGTACTCCGGAACTGTTAAAGAAATACATTTTTTTTTTTAATTATTATTGACATCTGCGATCAGTCAACGGACTATGAGCAGATATTTGGACAGAATAATAAATTTTGGAATAATTTTTAATAAAGAAATACATAAGTATAAAAATTGGTCTTTACCAATTTTAGTGTAATGAAATTTATAATTCTGTTGTAAAATAAACTAAATATATACAGAGTAATACCGTTAAATTAAAAAAAAAATGACTTAATATATAAAGTAATACCATTAAAATTAAAAAAAAATGGCCTTATGCTATGCAGTTACAGAAAGTAAATGATAGAACCTTCAAATTCATTATATAAAGCAGTTTGTTGGCAATAAACAGAATAGTTAACTTTGATTTAGAGATTTAAGAAATATATTTAGGTGCTTTTTATAAAGAAAATGTGATATATTAACTTCCATTACATTAGATTATTTACTAGTTAACTTCTTACTGTCCATAATATATGTATATATAACAAAACCAAGAAGTGCAACTCAGGGTCTCAAGACACAAGTACATATTTCACTTAGTTTGGGACCCACTATCGTACATTAATTGTATAACATAAATGAAGAAATTTATTTCATTTCATTTCAATGCTTACGCAACAGAAGCTGTTTATTCAGAAAAACAAAAACCTTTTTCATGTTTGCATTTCATACTATTTTTCTGATAACAAAAACCTACAACAATCTTTAGAAAGTTTCAAAAAAACATATAAACAACTAAACACATGGCAATACTCACTCAATATTTTCATCCGCATACTGAGCGTCATATGTAGAATCGTTGAAATCATCTCTCATTGGATCCCAGTCCTTTAAGGACATCCCGCGTCCCCGAGTAGCCATGTTTAACTGTGTATATGAAAAATACTTATATTATAAAGCTGAAGAGTTTGTTTGTTTGATTGTTTGAACTCACTAATCTCAGGAACAGGAGCACAGCCGAGCAGGTGAAACCGCGAAGCATTGCTAGTATATAATAGAAAGCTAATAGCACCTACGGTTACTACCTATGCAAGGTAGTAATAGTAAGTACTTGTACCGAACAGACAGTTAAAATATTTATTACAATAAAGAAATAATCTATTTTTCAGCAAAGTTTAATTTTTAGTTTTACCATTAAAAAGATGTGTCCATACACACTTTTTAATATTTTGATTAATTTTATTGTAACACTTGTGAAGGGTTGTTTTTACTTTTCAGAGTATTTTAAACTCCTTGAATCCTCTTAAGGCTGCAAAATAAATCAAAGAACAACCAAATATCGTTGATTTCAAGAAATATCATAATGTTTCTAGGGGCTTTTGGAAAATATTACATGAAATACTTAATATATTTTTAAATAATTTATAACCACGTTGGTTTTTTTATTAATACAGTATTAGTAAGCATTTAAAGTTAAAACTAGTCGCAATCTCACTCAACGTTTATTAGTTACCCAATTTTTGTATTAAATTTACAAAAAACCGGTCATAGCGCGTTGTGAATACACAACGTGTTTATTGTAATATAACATTTAAACACGAATATATGTTCATATCTTATTATTTAAATAAGCTTTAACACATACATTTGAGGTAAATATCATATTATTTAATATTTATCATTTAACTTACCAATGTGGTCGATTAATAATAAAAAAAACAAAGGAATGCCGACAAAATTGAACAAAACGGACAGTTTTGATTGTAAAACGACTGTGAAATGAACTATGAAGTTGAAGTTTGTGCTTGACTTTTTCAGTGTTTCCACATGCAAAATTTATTAGATCGTTAAAATCTCAGAGCAATAAACCTATAGAGTACTTGTATCGAGCGTATACAATTTACATATATTTGTTTCTCTCTATCTAAAGAAAACGTCGTATGAAAGAATGAGATAGCTATAGACTACAAGCTACGTTTCAATATAGTCATGGCACCATTTTTACTATAGGTACGTATTTAGATAGATAGAAGGTGATAGTGATGGGATGTGCTTCAATCGATAAAATCGTGAATGCATTTTGCATTTACGGTTTCGTGAAATAATAAATAATAAAAATAAACAAAATTAATCATTAATTTCAGTTGAATACATTATTTGTTTAATCCTACGAATATAATAAATGCGAAATTATGCGAGAATGGATAACTTTCTCTTTCACTGCTGAACCGATTACAATGAAATTTTGTACATACACACATAGGATAGGTTTTATACCGGAAATCCCACGTGAACGGGAACTGTGCGGGATTTTCTTTAAAAACGCGGGCGGAAAGCTAGTATATTTTAAAATAAATTTTAAAACTTAAAATGTAACTAATTTAAAATAAAGATGGAAATGATGATAAAGTTAAAGGAGTGAGGAGAAAGGCACAGTCAGCATGAATTTTAACAAGTTCATAAAAGGACAGTCTAAGAAAACATTTTCCTTACATCCTACTAATAAAGCGAAAGTTTGTGAGGATGGATGTTTGTTACTCTTTCACACGAATACTACTAAACCGATTTTTTTTTTTTAAACCATTTATTGATAGAAAAATAAACATACATTAAGCATACAGAAGAAACACCACATAAATCGAGACGATTTGATCGTGGTGCACATGCATTCTAGACGCCAAACAAATACTAGACAGATTAATATAAATTTTGCTGCAAATTACAATGAAATTTGGAAAAATTACTTTTGATCCCGTAAATCCCACAGGAATGGTAACTATGCGGGTTTTTCTTTGAAAACGCATGTATATTAAGTATGTATTTCAATAGTAGTTTCTCATCTATGAGAACTGTCATTTAATCAACCGTTTAATTTTCACAAAGTTACACATTTAAAGTAAATGTGTAAAAAAATTTCCAAATAAAAATTCACTCACACACAAATGTATTTATTATCTAAAGGAACAAAAAAAAACGTAAGCGTAAGATTGCACAATTCTTCTAGAGTATCAATCTTGATAAGCAGGCTCGAAATGCAGCAAACACAATCTAGCAAATTTCGACGGCGTCCAAGATTGGACGCGTGCAAGCGTGTAGATACACGTCTCATGTTTTATACCCATTTTTTATTTAGCTCTGGAAATCTAAAACAAAATGAATTTATTAATAATTTAAAAGAGAAACAACAAACTAAACAGATAAGTCAAATAAAACAACCACGTGGTATTTTTTATTTTCCTGCTGTAGAAAATTTACATCTATTATTTGCAACAACAACTACATATAAATCTGATATAAGAAACAAAATAAATAAATCAACGTTAATATGAAATAGATTTTTTGTCATAAATCGATAATATACGCTAGATGTGTTACAACACTACGGTGGTAAACAAAATGCCAAACGTGATAATATTGTGACATTTTTTAAAAATTATTTAATTCTTTTGTATTCCACAACCCCATAAAGTGGGTAAATGTTACAGTTACAACATGAACTTATAAAAAAGCGCTTGATAAAACCTTCAAATAGGGTTAGAACATAAATATTTATCAATTTGCTGAAAATCACTTACCGATGGAAAGATATTTTTTCATTGTTTTCATCCAAAACTCCCATTCGACTAGTAATAGCCGGTAGCTAAACATACAATAGCCATTTTAGCACACTGACAAATAAAAAGAAACACTATACACTTTATATTTTCTAAATATGTATTTCGTTAAAAACACTTGACGCACTGAGCCCACCAGCTGGTTGGAAAACAAACTGACTGCCGGCGCGCTACGTTTGAAGACAGTGCAGATACTCTATCGCTATCTCAATCTGACTTATGCTGTTATTGACTAAGAGTAAGTAGATTAGAAAATATGTATTTTGTTCTGTCTCAATATAAGAACTCTATAGGTTTATTCCTCTGAGGTTAAAATATAGCTGTAAACAAATTTTGTTCAAATTCTATTAAAATAAAGCCTTTCTTTATCTAACACTAATAAAGAGAATTAATAAAAAAGTAGTATGTATATATATAAAAAATGTGTATATCGCGTACAATTATGATTTTGGAACGAAGTTCTTTATCGCGCGTTGTGTTTGGGGGATAGTCGGAAAGAATTCACGAAAAGTTGTCACGACCACAGGTCACGACACTTTTTGCTAGAGACTAGAGTTGTGCCGTGCGGCGTGCGTGCGGTTCTCTGTCTGTCTCTCTCTAACATAACACTTCGTTCCATCCGGATGTCCCTTGACATCGCTCAAGTTTTATTTTCTTGTAGTTCAAAATCAATATGAACATGCTGGGCTTTTTGTAGTAGTGTTGAGCTCACTGAGCTCAAGCATCCATGGTAAAATATTATTTAATTGTTAATATCAGTAAAGGTAGACTGACTTATTTTTTAGAGTGGAGAATGGCCATGCATCTCGGAGCAATTAACAAGCCTGGAGAAGTAACAATTAATTGAACGTTTCTTATATAGTGGCTCTCTTTTATTCAATACCCTAATTAATGCGATAGAAAGAGACAACACACTGTTATCGGCTTGGCATTCAAATCCACATGTAGCCACTTTTTGTTCTAAAAAGGTAGTGCTTGCCACTTTATCGAATACTAAAATATCGATAAATAAAAAAATTAAGTTATAAAATTGCTTGAAGATAATTTAAGATCCTTTTAATTTTGAATTATGGATAGGTAATTCCAAATTTTAAGATTCGTTTAATTTGGAATTATTCATTTACGATGCGTATTGACTGCCTTGCATTGTATGGTTGTGGTATTTATAAAAAAATATTATTAGGTATTTCGGTTTCGATTGTTTTTTATGGTTTCGTAAAAAGGTACGTATTTTTTCCTGTTTTCATAGATTCATTCATAGAATTATACGGAACCCTTCGTGCGCGAATCTGACTTCCACGTTGATCTTTTTACAAATCAATAATCGTATCCTACTAATATTATAAAAGCAAAAATATATAAGAATGGACATTTGATATTCTTTCACGAAAAAACTACTGAATGAGTTTTTATGGAACTTTACAATTAAACATATTATAGATTAAACATCAGAATAACATATAGGCTACAATTTACCGCGGGAAAATAACTCATTCCCACAGGAAAAAATTGGTAAAAGTTTAAAATAAATTATTGCTTCAAATAAAACAAATAAAATTTTAAATTTTTTTTTAACAACATTTTATTTCGATACTTAATTAACAAATTACAATATTTATTATTTAAAATAGATGCCACCTTAAACTTGTGGCACAGCATCTCTGCAAAGCACTTTACTTTTCTTCCCGTCTGATTCGAAATGATTTGAACAAGGCCGAGAATGTTTTGAAGGCTTCCAATTTTCCCTTTGCTATAACTTTAACCCAAACATCTTTTAATTTTTCTCAAGCCAGAAACCTGCAAATAACAATAAAATCCATACTTAAATACCTTTTTTTTTCTCCTAACCTAAAGCAGTCATTATCAATGAAGTACTTCGTACCTACTCAAGTATCGATAATTGCACAACACTATGGAAGTTATATTTTGCATTTTTTCTAAAAACTAAGCTGATTATGATTTCATTTCAATGATTACGGTTAGATAAAACATAGATGATTATGAAAATAACGTAAATTTACTTATTTATAATACAATTAACAAAAAAATTGATCAAAACACTAACCTGTGAAAAGACAAATTCCAATCTTCATCCGATTTCCCAGTACTACGGCTTTTGCAGCCGTAAACAACACAAGCCATGTAATCTTTAGTAAATTATCTTTTCAGGAAATAACTTAAGAAACTAGAAAACACGTTTTTCACTTCAAAAACAATAATTAAAATCACCATGCGTTAGTGACCAGACTGGTCACTAAAACAAATTGAAATGAGCACATGTCATTTCAAACTGTCGAACTGACATATATCTATCCTCTTTTTTCGCATGACATTTTGCCATAAGCCAAAAAGGCTAAACTAGTGCTTTATTGTTCAATTAATTGTTACTTCTCCAGGCTTGTTAATTGCTCCGAGCCATGCATACTCGCCTTATACTCGCGGCCGGGATAGGGTTGTGGTTTATGTCCGACTTCAACTTCCTACAATAAAATCTATAAGCAATACTTACCGACTAAACTCCACTGTGTTCCGTGTCAGGAATCTTTAACGTGAGATTGTAATATTTATCGGTCCTTGATTTTTACGAAAGTTTAAAGGGGTGAAATTTAATTATGATAACTATTCACCAAAGAAAAGTTACACTATTAAATTTATCCGTTGTTATTATAACTTGATTATTATAACACACAAACGTTAACAAAAAAATACTACAATATTACCTTTTTGTGAATTTAATAAACCAATTACCTGGTATCCAGTTAGAGTAAAGGAAAATTTGAGATGGCAATACTGAACGTTGAACAAAAAAAATTGTTATGTCAAAAACTTTAGTTTTGACGTTGACAGTTGTGTAATGGATAACCTATCGTCAATCGTCATAGAAGTTATTTATTGTTGTAATACATATTTATTCTAAAAACATACACTTTGAACTTTTAAATATGAAGGATGGATGATAATGCGAAGAACGCTTCGTCGTATCAGCACGACCAGGAAATATTAGACGGTAAGTTGCATACGTTTAGCAGATGTAATATGAAACTTCCAGGAATCAACAGGTAGTGCAAGTATGACGCAAAAATTCTTATTCGTTTTAATTTTATTTTGTATTCTTATCAATCCTGCGCTCTGTTTAAAACGTTTAATACGTATTTGCATAAAAGTTGTATTTTACGCGTATAAAATTACGATAAAAATAAAACAATGATTGTTTTCTATATACTTTAATAGTTCAATACGTCTATCTTATTAATTAATTATTAATACATTGACATATTTTACAAACGATTGAACTCTTTATTATAATTGTGGCCTACTCTCTGATTTATTACATATTGTGTTTGATGAACTTCTTTAAAATAACTAAAAACATCCAACTTAAAGTTTAAAAAATGTGCTTCAATTAATGTTACTAATTATTACTACTATTCAGAAGTATTTGTAATCAATTATAAGGAATTATATTTAATAACTAGCGGTCCGCCCCGGCTTCGCCCGTGGTACATGTTTACGTTTTCTCTACATAAGAACCATCCTCGTACTTCAAGGAATACAGTGTAAACTCTATATAACGACACTCCATTTAACGTCAAACTCCGTATAACGTCAAGATTTCTCGACTTTGGTTGGTTTATATTGTTGTCTATACAATAATACACTCCATATAGCATCACGCTCACTCTAATTAACGACCACAATAAGACATTACCACTAGGAACTAGGACTAGGTTGTACTGACTAAGTTGCCGAAATCAATGAAAATGTAGTTGTGTACATTCTTTTTTACTGACATACCGAAGATTCTCAGAAATACAGTCGTAGAAAAATAAAGAAAAATTCTGCATGCCGAAGAAAATGGACGATCTGCCAAAAAATTGAAGAAACCTCAATATGAAGACCTTGATCAAGCGATGATAACATGGTTTCATAGGCAATGTCAAAATAATATTCCTGTCTCGGGAAGTCGGGACCAATCATGCAATTTTCCCTTTCTCTCCATTTAACGACCACTCTCTATAACGTCGAAAAATGCACGGTCCCTTAAGTGACGTTATATAGAGTTTACACTGTATAATAAAAAAAGAATTATCGACATCGGTTCAGCCGTTCTCGAGTTATGCGCTTACCAACACATTTTGCGATTCATTTTTATATATAAGAAGATAATTTATTATATCTTCAAATGATAATGTTAGTTGTTAACATTAGTTGTAAAGTTAGAATTAATTTACAAAATGTTATAGTAGTTCAACAATAATTAATCAGTATGCATGGTGAACCGTGACCGTCTCCTTGGTACAGTGGTTGACGAGTGAGCGTAGATCCGAGGGGTCCTGGGTTCGATTCCCGGTGGAGACGAAGAAAAAAAAATGTCTCGGTCTGGCAGGACACAGAAGGCTGATCACCTACTTGTCCCTAAAGAAAATCAGTGAAACAGATGTATGAATAATGCATCTGCCCCTTACCCCACTAGGGGACACGGGACTTCACTTATGCATGGTGAAACCGTGAAGCACAGCTAGTATTACAATAAATTAAATATAACTGTCTGTAATTTCTTTCTCTCTTTTATAAGTGCAATAAAGATAAATAAAAATTGATATAAAATAAGAATCATGTTTTAGGAAATTATTTATTTATTTATTTATTATATTTAATTCAGTTCATTCATTCGGTAACAGACAATAAATTGTACAGATCCATAGAATAAATACCTTACAGACTAACATACATATAATAATTTAAAACTAAAACTAAGAAGGAAACCTGCCTTACTCAGTTTTTAAAGTGAAACTTTTATTACATCGTCTCAAACTTTTTGGTCTGTGTAGCGCATGTCGCGTGTATCGCGGCTGCCGAGTAGGTATACCTACTCGGCAGCCGCCCGTCACGCGACATGCGCTACACAAAGCAGTGTTCGGAACCGTTCGAACAGTTTCACTTTTAACGTGGTTTCATAAAACCACACAACATTTTTTTCTTTTTATTAACAAATATCGTAATAAATTTCAGCTCGTGGAATAAACATGACAGTGGAGGATGTAGCCGGTCTACCGACGTGCAAATATTCGGAACGAGTGCAGTCGTTAAATTTGAACGAGGGTGATTTTATGTTCCTCAAAGGTCTGAGACGGAGGATACGGAATAGGGTAAGGTTTTTATTAAATAAAGAACTGATTAAATAAAATACTTTAATTTGGGCAGGAAGTGTAATGTTAAACCGGCTACTCACATACCTGCGGCAGGGGCAATTTTGAAATTGGACCCTTAATTATTGTGATGTGTATAGGCAAGCAGGGGCAATTTAGAACAACTGAAATTTCTCCAACCGCCGACCAATCGAGATTGTTCCAATATTTCCCCTGCGGCAGGAACGTGAGTAGCTGGCCTTATATAGCCTACTAGCCTGCCTATTTCTCGCGGGTTTGCTCGCGTAGCTACACAAAAACCTGCATAATTCCCGTTCCCATGGGATTTCCAGCATAAAACCCATCCTATGGTCTTACTCAGGATTCAAGCTAACTCTGTGCCAAATTTCATCTTAATTGGTTCAGCAGAAGGGATAGACAAACAGGCAGGAACAGTTACTTTCGCATTTATAATATTAGTTACAATGTTAAGTTATATTGTCTCATAGTGAAAGGAAATTCTCAAGGGCTTATGTCACTCTCATAACTATCTTATACACAACAATTGTATATTAAAACTAGCTGTGCCCCGCGGTTTCATCCGCATTGCTCCGTTCCTGTTGGTCTTAGGGTGATAATATATAGCCTAAAACCTTCCTCGATAAATGGGCTATTTAACACTGAAAGCATTTTTCAAAACGGACGAGTAGTTCTGGAGATTAGCGCGTTCAAACAAACAAACTCTTCAGCTTTATAATATTAGTACAGATTAGTAAAGATCATTCATTTATTGAAGACAGCTTCGATAAATGAACTATCCAATAAAAAAAACCGCAGCAGCTAATAAAAATTATCCTTGCATGATGTACTTAGTAGTTTCTTGTCTCAATTTTTTTTACTAATAAAAATATATTATTGTTCTTTACTGGACTGCCTCCTTGGTACAGCGGTTGACGCGTGAGCGTAGCACCGAGGGGTTCTGGGTTCGATTCCCGGTGGAGACGAAGAAAAAAAAAATGTCTTGGTCTGGTAGGACACAGAAGGCTGATCACCTACTTGTCCCTAAAGAAAATCGATCAGTGAAACAGATGTATAATGCATCTGCCCCTTACCCCACTAGGGGACATGGGACTTCACTTTTTATTGTTCTTTACTGAATATCTAATGTAATATTAATTCCCTTTTTTGAATAATGCAATTTAGACTCCAAATAAATGTGCATAAAACCGCGGCACACAGCTAGTGAATTCGCAAAAATGCCACATCCATTCACATCGACTCGCGTTACGATAAAGTATGGATGCGGTATCGTGTTACACGGCTTACCGCGGTGTTGTGTTGCAACTTGCACTGGGAAATAACTGTCACTGAATTGTGAATACATTCTAAAGTTATTTGCAATGTAATATTTGAACAAGTAAATTATTAAAAAAACAAAATACCCGACTGCACACTAAAAAAAGAGTGATTGAAATGAATCTAATGATACCGCATACATATTTTTTTAAAGGGAAATTTAGAAAAAATATTATTATGTCTTTATCCCGTGGGACTTTTAGGATAAAATGTATCCTATGACACTCCCGTAATCAAGACAAATCTAACGATACCTCATACATCAAAACCCATCAAGCCGTTTAGGCTACAGGTGGTCACAAAGGAAAAGACATACATACATACTTACATACACTCGAAAAACATTACCCTCCTTCTTTGGCAGTCGGGTAAAAAGAACGACTAGTTATCTCTTTAGAACTTTATCCTGAAGTATTGGAGTATAGTGGCTCCGCTTCTGTTGGTCTTAGCGTAATGATACTACGACCTATAGCCGTCCTCGATAAATGGGCTATCTAACACCGAAAGAATTTTTCAAATCGGACCAGTATTTCCTGAGATTAGCGTGTTCAAACAAACAAACTCTTCAGCTTTATAATATTACTAGCTGTGCCTTGCGATTTTACCCGCGGTTCTCCGCTCCTGTTAATCTTAGCGTAATGATATAATATAACCTATAGCCTTCCTCGATAAATGGGCTATCTAACACCGAAATAATTTTTCAAATCGGACCAGTAGTTCCTGAGATTAGCACGCTCAAATAAACAAACAAACTCTTCAGCTTATACATATTATAAGTATAGATTAAAAATCTTAAAGGCTCTATCGAGTCGTTTATGTCTATAATATTTACATAACTCTTTTCAAGAAACGATTAGACCTAATAAGCTTTCTTTGCCGATTGTGAGTATATTATATTATATATTACTAGCGGTCCGCCCCGGCTTCGCCCGTGGTACATATGAAAAATAGATGTTGGCCGATTCTCAGACTTACCCGATATGCACAGAAAATTTCATGAGAATCGGTCCACCCGTTTCGGAGGAGTATGCAGACTAACATTGTGACACGAGAATTTTATATATATAAGATTATAGTATACTAGCGGTCCGCCCCGGCTTCGCCCGTGGTGCATATTTACGTTTTCTCTCCATAAGAACCATCCTCGTACTTCAAGGAATATAATAAAAAAAGAATTATCGAAATCGGTTCAGCCATTCTCGAGTTATGCGCTTACCAACACATTTTGCGATTCATTTTTATATATAAGAAGATTATATATTACTCATACTGTCTCACTCATACAGCTAGCATCACAAAACAGCCGGCGCCGCAGTATGGAAAACTTACGCCGTCTCACACGAGAATTACGCGCCGTAAGAGCTTGCCGCGACGACACGCTTTCTGAGCGACGCGTGTTGTTGGCGAAGCGAAGCGAACTGCGTAGCCGTTGCGTCACACTGCGTTCTTATATATTACGGGTGAGTGTATGCTTCAAGGGTGAAGGAAAACATCGTGAGGAAACCGACATGTCTATATCAGTTTATTTTTTTTCCATGTAGATAACCTATTTTAAGTTAAGAAAGAGCGGGTCCTTCTGACACAGGTTTTATCTTAAACTTACAAGTAGGGCCCTACTACTCCAAATTGTGTAAAATTTAGAAACGAAATAAACTATTTTTATTTTTTTTATGTCTTAAAACCAAAAGTTCCACGACATGTGATATCTGCCAACTCACACTTGGCCAGTGTGGTGGATAACGGCCTGTTCCTTCGTACGGGAATGTAATGGGCTGATGATGAGTGTGTGCGTGTGTGTGTGTGTGTGTATAATTTTGAATTTTAATGATGAAAACATCAGTTAAATATAGTAACAAACTATCACAAAAAATAACTTTTAAACAAATTGCAGTTTTAATTGTAGAGTTTTAACGTAATTATTTCACTTTCTATTATATCAATTGATGAAAAATGAATGAAACTAGCTGCTCCGCGCGGTTTCACCCCCGTGGCTCCACTCCTGTTGGTCGTAGCGTGATGATATATAGCCTATAGCCTTCCTCGATAGATAAGCTATCTAACACCGAAATAATTTTTCAAATCAGACCAGTAATTTCCGAGATTAGCGCGTTCAAATAAACAAACTCTTCAGCTTTATAATATTAGTATAGATTATACTAAATTTACTTGATGTAAATTTAACTAAAATACCAATTTTAACATTGAAATCGATCACTCATTTCTATCCATCTCCCCTTTTTAATCTAAATATATCCTACATAATATTGGTGACTTTAATCTAAATATATCCTACATAATATTGGTTGACTTTTCTATTATATAGCCACACATAAATACATTTAAAACTTATTATTACTTATACCATGGACTAATAGAATCTAAAGAGGACTGATGAATGTCATACTAGAGATCGTACCCCGTAATTTCAGCTTATTGCTAGATGGCGCTCTCATTTGAGCTTATTATTTAATTTGCAGTTTTAAAAGCGCCACCTAGTGACAAATTTTAGAACTAAGGAAACAGCAAACTATCGATTTTCAATTATTACATCTAGAGGGCGTTGTTTTAAAAACTCCGGTGTTTTTGAATTATTATTTTAGTTTTTAGGGAGCATCTAAGGAAGTGAGTACCTCTATTACGATTTCGACACCCACTACAAACATTCGACATAGTGATCAGAGTAGTGTATATAATATAATTATATTATATATATTCTTTATTTTCTGTTAAAAAATGTCTATATCTTTTTTCTTCTTAAGTATTCCCTTGTAAACAGTATTATTTATATGACCATAAAATACGGGAAAAGAAAAAAAAATGTGGATGTACAGCGATGATTTGAACCAGCATCTATCGATTTTAACGTACGAGACTCAGTCAACACAGCTACAGGCACTTATACGTCTTACATTGAAATTTATGCTCTAATTGTTCGAGTATTTCTTTGATAAATACAGTTCATAGCAACGCGGTGGTGGAGCATCTTAAGGAAGTGAGTACCTTTAATAAGATTTCGACACCCACTACAAACATTCAACATAGTGATCAGAGTAGTGTATATTATATATATTCTTTATTTTCTGTTAAAAAAAATGTCTTTTCTTTTTTCTTCTTAAGTATTCTCTTGTAAACAGTATTATTTATATGACCCTTAAAATACGGGAAAAGAAAAAAAAATGTGGATGAACAGCGATGATTTGAATTTTGAACCAGCATCTATCGATTTTAAAGTACGAGACTCAGTCAACACAGCTACCGGCACTTATACGTCTTACATTGAAAGGAAATTGCCCAAGTGACTATGGCACTTGGTATCGCAATCAAACTTATTGTGTCAAGATGAAATATAGCTCAATTTAAAGCTTGATGTTAGTACTTTTAGAAACGATTAAAGTTTTTATGTAAATAAGCCGCAGTTCACGACAATAAAAATAAAACAATAGTTTTATTCAACGCTTCAAAAAAATACTTTATCGAGTTTATACTAACGATGAACGTTAAGTTTTACATTTATTACATAGGTAATATTTTAATTTACAAGACAAATGTGAAAAGTAAATCGTAATAAACATTATAATTCAAAATAAATAACGTCGAACAATGCGTCGAACACATTCATTCAACTATGACATATGACGCAGGACGCTTGCAAGAGAGATAGATATAATGTGTCAAAACAGAAACTTTTACTTTTATTTCTATTTATTCGGTATAATTACGACTTAATAGTGATAAATATGATCATTATAAATACAAATAGGAATTAACAATATCACGAACACGTGACACAACTAGTATTTTACCGATTCCATACGTGGTCATACATGTTTCAAAAGAATAACTTTTACTATTATTTCAATTATTTATCCGGTATAATTAAGACTTAATATTGATACATATGATCATTATAAATACAAATAGGAATTAACAATATCACGAATACGTGGCACAACTAAAATTTTACCGATACCACCCGTGGTCATTCTCCTTTATGCTCTAATTGTTCGAGTATTTCTTTGATAAATACAGTTCATAGCAACGCGGTGGTGGAGCATCATAGAGTAACTTATATAGGATTGTGGAGCATCTTAAGGAAGAGAGTACCTTTAATAAGATTTCGACACCCACTACAAACATTCGACATAGTGATCAGAGTAGTGTATATCTTTATAATATAAAAATGAATCCCAAAATGTGTTGGTAAGCGCATAACTTGAGAACGGATTAATCGATTTCGTTAATTCTTTTTTTATAATATTCCTTGAAGTTCGAGGATGGTTCTTATGTAGAGAAAACGTGAATATGTACCACGGGCGAAGCCGGGGCGGACTGCTAGTCTTATATATAAAAATGAATCGCAAAATGTGTTGGTAAGCGCATAACTCGAGAACGGCTGAACCGATTTCGATAATTCTTTTTTTATTATATTTCTTGAAGTACGAGGATGGTTTTTATGTAGAGAAAACGTAAATATGTACCACGGGCGAAGCCGGGGCGGACCGCTAGTAATATATATTATTTAAATTCTTTATTTTCTGTTAAAAAAATGTCTATATCTTTTTTCTTCTTAATTATTCCCTTGTAAAAAGTATTATTTATATGACCATAAAATACGGGAAAAAAAAAAAAAAAGATGTACGGCAATGATTTGAACCAGCATCTATCGGTTTTTAAGTACGAGACTCATCAATACAGCTACGGGCACCTATACATCTTACGTTGAAATTTATGTTCTAATTGTTCGAGTAATTCTTTGACAAAAACAGTTCATAGCAACGTGGTCCATGGTCTTAGATCATTAAGTAATGGATGGAGTACGCTGGCAAATGTTCTAACTAAACTTTCTGCTGATTTTGGTGCGGAGAAGGTAACTCACACTATTGAAACACAATCACACATTCACAAAAATAATTTGTGTCACGAAAGTCGTAAAAATTTATGACCTTTTAAGCGACGAGTTTTTAAATTCAACTCTATCCCTAAGTTCATAAAGATTAAATTTGTATTTCATTCCAAGTTGTCTCGTGGGGAGTGCGGTTCAATATCGCGTTCTAAATTCAACTTTATAACTTAGGTCATAAAGATTAAATTTGTATTTCTTTAATGCCTCAGCCCCCGGAATCACAGACACAATAGAAAATCTATTGTGTCGTGGCCCGTGGGCCGTGGTCCGATCGGGCCGCTCGGTGGTCAAGGGGCTAAAAGATAGACTCGTAAGGAATGCGGTTCATTATCGGGTTTTAAATTCAACTTTATCTCTTAGTTCATAAAGATTAAATTTGTATATTTTCTTTCCATGATAGTCTCGTGGGGCCGCATCAATGATCGAGTAAACGACTCGATTATTTGTCTTGATCATATCGCTAAACGATACATCGACGATTATTAGAAATTGCATTTAATTAGAAATGTACGTTAAAAAAATATACACAAATGAAAGGTTATTCCATCTTTTTTAATATTCGACATGTTTGAATTGCTTCTGCAAGGCTTGACAGTGCAAAACGGCATTTTTAGCGGAGCACTCGCAGACGTCCTTTCGATGTTTTAGCCTAGGAAAACGCAGAGTGTTTGTAATCGATTACGCAAGTAGTTTTTATGAAAGCATAAGATTTTTCGATTCGAATAATCTTATACCTCGACAAAAGGGGAAACACCTGCGAGTGTTATCGATTACTTAATGATCTAAGTCCATGGTGGTCACGAAGTCACTCTCGAACAGCGATGAACGAAGTGACAAAAATAGGCGGTCCATCCTAAGGAGCGCTGGTGCAGTGAACTCCCATAAATAATTATAATAAAGTTGTGCTCATTCATTTAACAATTAATATATCTTTAATTTTAAATTAAATTTATCGTATACCTAAACTCCAATACGAATATCAAATGCCTAAATACGGAATCCAATAAGAGGTTAAGAGAAATTTTCAGTCCTTCGCGAAACAAAAGATCACGTAAACATAGCGCAATCCATTTTATAGATCATCTTCATACTTGATAAGTAGTATTATTTTTTTATATTTTTATTGAAATTGATTCCAGAAGATAACTTTAAAAATTCATTTTGTTACTTTTATTAGTGATCCATTGAAATGTTACATTTTTTAGCCCTAACCTTGCATTTTTTAGAGGACGCAATTTTGTTTTATTGATGTGTAGGGGGGGTCAGTGTGAAGCTAAAACCAAGTTTGTGGGGTCGCCACCCTTGTCCCACGGCCGCCATCTTGAAAATAGCGGTTGAAATGGTATTTACGATATATCTCTTAAACTATTTAACTGATAAAAAATATCGTTAACATTATTTGTTGCAAATCGAAATATTCCAATTATTTGTAACTAGCGGTCCGCCCCAGCTTCGCCCGTGGTACATATTTACGTTTTCTCTACATAAAAACCATCCTCGTACTTCAAGGAATATAATAAAAAAAGAATTATCGAAATCGGTTCAGCCGTTCTCGAGTTATGCGCTTACCAACACATTTTGCGATTCATTTTTATATATAAAGATTTAAGATATTACTTTGTTCTCATGCTTTGAGTTAAAATTGTACCGTAAAATAGCGTTTTTTGTTAAAAATCTGTAATAGCACCCTTATTGTGGTGCTTTTTTTTTGTAATGAATTTACTACGCTACTGTATTTTCTTTGTTTTAGACTTTAGTTCAATACTTAATTAAACACCCATACAATTTTGTCACGAGTCGCCTCTGGTCAAACTAACCGTTATTAGTGTTACGTTTACTCAAAATACAAAAATGAAGAAAGTATTATTTTACGCTTATTAAATCTTTAAAACTAAAACAAAATGATGTGGAGGTAGGGAGGTGGATTTCCTCAATCGAAAAAGGGAGAGACTAGTCTACTCGACCGGCCGGCCGTAAAGGCCCCGATTATTAATGGCGGAAAGTTGTATATATGCTCTGTAACGAAAACATTTCGCTTGCGCGATTCAGAGCAAAAAATAACATTTAAATAAAAATATTTTTTTGCGTATTATATTTTACGTATTATATTTTACGTTATAGTTTACGTTTTTTGCGTATTATATTTTACGTCAAGATACTATTTGGCACATTGATTTTTTTTGTAGCGACATCTCTTAGCTTCATTAAACCGACTTAATGCTCTAAGGCGACATCTAGTTCTTAAACGTATAAAAAAGCTTATAAAAATGCCAAATGCTACTGTGAGTGACATCTATCGACAAAATTGGGAACTGAGAAACGAGTTACGTTTTTTACTATGGCGATTGTAAGTCTTCTTGAGTGTATTAGTCTATGCTTATACTAACTTATAGTTTAAACTTTCAGATCCTACAAGACAGGTCAGACACATCCGATGTTCCCGAAATCGAGCCAGAACGTATAATAGAATCTCCTACAGACCCATACATAAAATCACAAGTATTTGAATGTCGTATCGACAAACTAGTTCAGCAAAGTGTAAACCACATTTACAAGGAAAAAGATAAATTCAAAATGGACGACAAATACAAAATGGACGACAAATACAAAATGGACGAACATCTATACATATATGATAAGCAAATGGATGTGTTTAATGTAGACGGAAAAGATATATACTTTAATGAGACTAAAGATGATTTTAAAAAAGAAAGGGTGTGCGCTAAAACTGTCTTTATTGGTACTGGGGAGGAAGTATTGAATCTGTCGAAGAAAAAGAGTCATGGTAGAAAACAGTCCGCGCCACGACGGATTACATATGTCTTTACGGAACCGGATGAAGGTAAGTTCGTAATATCTAAACTATTAATATATATTATATAATATTATACTAGCTTACCCCCCGCTATTTCTAAAACCTAATAAATGCTATACTATAACCTTCCTCTTAAATTACTCTATCTATTAAAAAAATCCGCATCAAAATCCGTTGCGTAGTTTTAAAGATTTAAGCATACAAAGGGACATAGTTACAGAAAAAGCGACTTTGTTTTATACTATGTAGTGATAAATATCCAAAATAATAATATATCCTACTAATATTATAAATGCGAAAGTTTGAAAGGATGGATGTGTATGTGTGTGTTTGTTACTCTTTCACGCAAATACTACTGAATCGATTACAATGAAATTTAGCACATATATAGAGGATAACTTGGATTAACACGGGCACTGTGCGTTTGAAAGAGTAACAAACATACATAAAGTCACATACATCCAGCCTCACAAACTTTCGCATTTATAATATTATTAGGATAGCATTTGTATGCTGTAACACAAAAATTACATGATTTAATATTTACCGACAAGAAACTGTATTTTCTCTTAAAATTTTACCTCCATTGATAAACCACAAGACTCAAAATCATCTGTTTAAAGATGAAAAATGATCGAGCCACGTTATCTAAAACATTCATTGTAATTAACACCTTATGTCCTGGTAGTAATGTTCAAAATCGCGTATACGCTCGTCAGAAAACTCTGCCTTTATAAACCAGAAGGCAGAGTTTTGCTACGGACAATTTTTTTGCGTGATTTGTGATTGCTAGACTAGTTTGTTATTATACTGCAATGCTTATATTTTTTATTTTTAGTTTTATATTCACTAGCTGTTGCACGCGACTATGTCCGCGTAATTCTTTTGAGTACAAAACGTGGAAATTCCCGTAGGAATGTGATGTTTTACCGCAGTAAAAGTAGCCTATGTGCTTATCCAAATATCCAGACTATAATCTATCTCTGTATCAAATTTCATACATTTCAAAGCAGCTGTTTTGCGTGAAAGAGTCACAAACATACATCCATAGATTCTATCATACTTTCGCGTTTATTATTATATATGTATTTAGTAGGAAATTTGAAATCAATATTAAATAAAAATATTTATTTTTTGTTTTCAGATGGAGTTTTAGATTTAAAAATAAAGAAGGAACCGGAATGATTGTGCCTGATAATAAAAATACAAAACAAATACATATATTTCTACACGACGGTATATATTATGGATTCAATATTTAATAATTATATTTTCATAAAGATTCGTTGTTATTGAAACTTTTAACGGGTTTAAAACGTGATTTTTTCATGTATTAAAAATTTTATATATTTAAAATATATCATACTAGCTTTCCACCGGCGGCTTCACCTGCTTTGACTAAAACCTAATAAATTATATACTAAAACCTTCATCCAGAATTACTCTATCTATTAAAAAAAACCGCATCAAAATCCGTTGCGTAGTTTTACAGATTTAAGCATACAAAGGGATATAGGGACAGAGAAAGTGACTTTGTTTTATACTATGTAGTGATACAAAATACCATATATTTTTACATTAAGTGAGATTTAATGTAATCCTGTTTTAAACCCGTTAAATTTTTAAAATTATATTTATTTCAAAATATTACAAAAATGATGTTTATTATACCTATACTGTATACATGAATTGTTCAAATATAAAAAATATTATAAATAATTTGCCTATATATCTATCTCGCTCTATATCACGTCAAATTATACAAGAGTGAAAGAGATAGACAATCCGTCGTGACTTTTTATATGTACAGACCAAATATGCAGACTTACGAATTTTTTATAGTTAGTTTTGTCGAAAAATGGAGCTTATTACAATAATATGTACTAAAATTATATATTTAGAAAAATCTAATAAAAAAAAAATTCAATCAGGAATACGGTCTCCACCGGCGAAAGAATTATCGAAATCGGTTCATTAGTTTCGACGGTTATTGGTACAAACAATTAAATTTTTTTATGTATTTTTGTACTATAATTATTATATTATATACTATCTGAACAATCATATTTTATCACAATTTTGATATAATATTATTGATAACAATTTTTATTTTCAATATTATATTTTGTTAAAAATACAACATAAATGTAAACAGCAAAATTTAAGTTAATAGACCTCATTTTGACAAATAAAAAAAAAAACAATTTAATATATTACTATCTAGTATTGTCTAGTGTTTGATTTTACGCGAGTATAAATTTAGAAATTACAGACTTTTAAACGGATTTTAAACGCGATTATTCTTGGTTTGAACACTACAGTCTCCCCGTGACCACGCTCGCTGTAAAGTGTTCGAAACGTCGGGAAAATAATATAATGAATAAATCGCGTTTAAAATACGTTAAAAAGTCTTTTATTTCTAGATTACAACCTTTAAAAAGTTTTTATTGAAGTTAAAGTTATGTTTTCTATAAAATTATACGTCAAATTGCCTCTAAGCTCCGTTTTTTGACATTTATTAAGTAATAACTTAGTTATAAGTGGTAACATAACAAAACCTCATGAAACTTGAGTTCATACAGATCTTACAAAGTTAAATTAAGTGTTTTGGGTTTTATTAAAATAGAGGGTAGTTTCAAAAAATATTTATTCAAACAAAATATAAATATTATTATCTATATAAGGTTTATTTAAAATTATATATGTATGTTTAACAGCCATCTGGTTTCCATAACACAAGCGAAAGCTTAGTATGGGATCAGATCGTGCCGTGTGTCGAAAATTGTCCTGAAATATTTATTTATTAAATACTTCCCGGAACACAGAATCTTAAAATTTACGAAGCAACGTCTTATAGCACAGATAAAGGAAAAATTAAAAGCATAAATTTAAATTTACAACATATAATAAAAACAAGTTTGTACGGAACCCTCTGTGAGCGAATCCGACTCGCACTTGGCAGGTTTTATTTCAAATTACCCTCATTTCTTGTAAAACTCAAATACACGTAATATTTTACGAATACTACATTCATTATTTTGTTTAAAATATAGATAACCATAATATTACAAGCAAAATTTTGTTGATATTCTTTCACAGCTATTTTTAGGTCTATTTTTTCAAAAAGATTTGAACATTGTTAATCTATACCACAATATACAGATACAATCAGTAGGGAAACTTCATACAAATGTTCGAAATGGCTCACGCACACAAGCAAGCGTGTTTACGAGAATCGGGGTATTCTTATATCTGTCAATTTTAATTTTTTTTTGATAAACACGGCACTATAGAATAAAAATAAATTTTTATGGTCTTACCACTAAACAATTTAAACAGACTAACTTTAAACCAGGGATCTGTCACTTTAATAGTTGTCTAAGTGAAATACGACAAAACCTGATTAAAGAGAACACGCGCTTAAAGTTAAACCCTGTCTTTAGTTATTTTGTGGTAAGACAGTTATGTACATGAAATTCGTCCTAAAAATTGTTTGTCGGTTTTAATTCGTCGGCGTTTTATTATTTTAATTGTAAGTGTCACTCGGTGTATGACAATTTAAAAAACAAGATGGCGGAGTTTTGGCGCCCAATTTTTATGTTTTTAATCGATTTAATGAATATATGAATTTTAAATAAAAAGCAATGAAATTTTATCGTTATTTAAGTGTTTTTCACGCTAATTTTTGTATAGTTAATAGTTATTACAATTATTTCTTACGCAAATATCACAAGAACGATCCAACCAATGTATAGAATAAGTTTGTTTATAAATAAATATAACTGACTATTTACTGTAGTTGTAAGGAATTTTTTACAAAATATTTTTATAAGCTAACGATTCGTGTACGAAGAATGTGATGTTGAGTTTTAAATAAATAACTATAGTTACCTTTGTGGCTTTTATTCAATGACATTATAAGTAAAAAATGTGTGCGTGTACTAGTGTACACACGTAAGAAGTGAAACTTCTTTTTGACCTTATTTTTCAAAAAATAATTTACTATATGCAACTTTACAGATATACGTCGAATCACGCGTGGTAGGGATAAGAAAAAGATGGCGCGTAACTGAAAAATGTCACGCGTAACGAAAAAATGTTACACCAAATTTTTTTCCAACTCCGATAAAGAAGTTTCACTTCAAAAGTTCTAGATAGGTTATTACTTTGGCTGCTTTTCAATAATATGTGAGGATATGTAGCGAGGAATGTGTTTGTAAATAACCAATATTATCCATTGAGATAATATTACTATGTATGGAGGAGACACCACGAACAAAATCTGTGCGCCATTTTTTGCTATAAGCTTTAAAAATTATTATCTAGTTAGGTACTTACCGATGAAAGTTATTCCTTTGCCTTTTCCGTATTATTTGTATTATTTGTGCAATATCGTAACACACACGAAGGCATATTTGATGCGTTTCACTTTAAAACAAATAAAAAAAGAGCGTGCAGTTACGCCATATGGCGTATGTTGAGCGGAACATAAGTGATGTAGGCGGTGTCGTCTCCATATGTATATCTCAATGATATTATCGCTTCAAATGCTCTCAAACTAAATGAAGCGATATGATTTGTTCACTTTCCTCGCTACTTATTCTCGCACATTATTGAGGTAAAAACGCTCTTACTGTGGCTAATTAGCCACATTTAACTTCAGTTGTTTCCGTTTTGGTCACGATAGTTGAATCATTCCATCTCACTGACGTACTCATCGTGTGTTTTTGAAGTGAAAATTCTTTAGGCGCGTTGATATTTCAAGGTTGCGTCTTGGTGATACCCTCTATTTATTTGCTAAATTTCATTGTAATCGGTTCAGTAGTATTTGCTTGAAAGAGGAACAAACATGTATACATTCTCATACCATCCTCACAAACTTTCGCATTTATAATATTTGGTAGTAGTTGTATACGTAAGTAGTATATTATTATTAGTCTGTGGTAGTAGGATTATCGGAACATGAATATGAATTAAAAGGTCACATTTTGCAAATATTTATTTAATAATCAACAATGTGTTTTACCATAATACTAGATATATATGTACTTATATTAGAAATTACAAGTATGTATAATATTTATATTATTTGAACAATTGAATAAATAAAGACAAACATTAGTAGAACAAATCTATTCTAAGTAATAAATTACTGAAGTGAAACTTCTTCAGGCGCGTTGAGAGTAAAATTTCAAGGTCTTAGGTCGCGTCATGGAAATACCGTCACGCCACGGAGTAAGGCGACGAAGAAGTTCCACTTCTGAGACGTGCTCGGCACACACGCTCTTTTTTATTATAAAATATTCCTTTCACCCTTATTGATTCGACGGTCGTAGTCAAAGAAGATTCACCTGGGCATGATATTTTTCTTCGCGGTAAAAAGAAGCCTATATAGGTACTACACAGTCTAAAAGCATACTAAGTATATCACTATAGCTGTGAAATACTATGAGCCTATTTCATATACAAAATACACACTATACATACACATTTTCAAACATTAATAATAGACGTTAAAAAGGGAGGTAAAAAGAAGGTTTGTGCTGAAAAAAATGATATTGATTACCTACATAATTTATTTCTAGTACAACTAAATTATATTAATAAGATAGTTACGATCAAACCTTAGTATACCTAAGATTCTCACACTATTATATTGTTACAAAAGAAGGTTTAATTTATGAAATCACTAGATTTTCGCCCTCGGCTTCGCTCCCGTTTTCAAAGGAAAATCCGCATAGTTCCCGGTCCCGTGGGATTTCCGGGATAAAACCTATCCTATGTGTTAATCCAAGTTACCCTCTATATGTGTGCTAAATTTCATTGTAATCGGTTTTCGTGAAAGAGAAACAAACACACACACATCCTCACAAACTTTCGCATTTATATTATACTAGCAATGCCCTGCGGTTTCACCCGCATAGATAGCGATATCGTTACAGTGAAAAGTCTACTATAGGTCGGACTATAGGTTTAATTTTTAATCACATGAAAATCACCTTTACCCCGTCCCGCACTCCGGCCCTACTTTTTTTTGTTTTAGTGGGGAAATCTTTCATAGATACCCACGGTCTCCGGGGGAGGGGCCGTGGGTTATGTCGGATTCCTACCGACCAAAACCCCACTGTGTTCCGTCAAGACGCATGTTGGTAGAATTCCTCCGTGACCCCCGCACTACGGCCTGCTCGAACAGTATACCTACTATTTTCTGTAGATTGACACTTTTAAAAATTCGTTATATCTTTTGAATGGAATATCCAATTCTTTTCATTTAAAAAGTGTTTTGCTGGTATTAAAACAGTCTATAATAATACATCATTTAATGGGATAAGGATTAATATATGTGTATGGATAACATGGTTTGATTACTGTCGGCACTTCTATTTACTTTGAAAACGTAAAAAAGTTGTTGTAGTAACATAACTACTGAAGATGGACATATGGTATCGCGGACTTTCTTGTAGATATTGATCCATTCTATAATACCGTAGAACATTTTTTTGTTCTATCTTCAATAGATTCCGCAGCGCACGCGATGACAGAAGTTTTATTGAGGATTTTTTTACACCTTGGGTTACATTAATGCATTTTTGGTAAGGATCTCTAATTTTTTTGAAAATGCAATATAGCCTATGTTGCTCAGTAAAGATGCAGCTTTCTAATGGTGAAAGAATTTTTGAAATCGGTCCAGTAGTTTATGCGTGAAAACCATACATACATACATACATACATACTTACAAACTTTTCCTCTTTATAATATTAGTATAGATGTAGTAGGATAGTAGGATTCATTTCCTATTGTCATAATTATTTGTTATTTTTTCTTAAACAACTCTTCAATCTCTTGCAAAGACCTATCTTTTGTCTCCGGCAAGAATAAAAACAGAATCAGCGTACAAAATGAACTCGAAACTGCGTAAAATAAAAACGTGCCATGCATACCCAAATGTTTGAATAAAAATGGCGCAACTTTCAACATAAAAGCTATTAAAAAATAAAAGAACACCGACGTTATCAACACGGCTACTTCTTTAAATCCAAGCGGTACTATTTCCGCCATAATTGAAGTGTTTAAAATCATCGGACCACTGCTTATAGGCAATGAAAAACACATTAACAAACATATAGACAGAATATTGTTCTCCACAATTAAACCAAGCTTAATAAGATATAAATAAACCGCAATAATTATCAAAAAGGTTATACCTATTGAAGATGTAGTCAAATACAATGTCCTTCTTCTATACAATTTGGACATGAAACAACCGAAATATGTTGAAAAAACTGTCACACCGTCTAAAATTAACATGCCTGTGTACGCAGCCGTTTCGTTTTGAGTTATTTTCTTGATAATATCTATAGAATAAATTGCACATACGAATTTACCAGTCAAATTATACTGCGCTAGAAGCACAAAAGACAACATAACAGGCATCAAAAATTCCCTCGCAGAAACCGTAGCCAGCATTTTGTCAAACGTCCATTTTTCTTTCTTCGTTCCCTGAGCAGACAAAAGAAGCTTTTCTAAATTCCGTTCTGCCTCAACATTGGAACCGAATAACCATCTATGAGATCGTTTACAGTCTTCAAATCTACCTTTCACAGCGAGTCTATAAGGCGACTCGATCCAAAAGAAACAACCGAATAAATAGATACAGCAAACACCGCCTACTATGCCTATATACTTCCAATGCAAGAAAGTTCCTATAGCATTGGAGCACCACACACCCCAGAAAAGACTGGCTGACTTTATCGTCAGAAACATTCCTCGATATTTAGGGCTAGTGTATTCTGAAATGACATAAATGCCAATTATCAAATTTCCAGCATATGCTAAGCCGAAAACTATTTCTGAAATTAATATTTGCAAAGGGTTGGTACTTGTGCAGAAAATGATGTAAGTTATCAATATGTCTACACCAATAACGATGAAGGTGATTTTGCAGCCGAAGAATCTAATGAATATTGGCATGATGACTACCCAGGGTAAAGCTGCGAAGCCGAAGACGGAATCTGAAACAAAAACAAAAATATTTATAATATATTTGCATGCTCAATTAAGAGCCAGAATGTTTAAGAGCCTATGTAATATGTACCTACCTAACATCTTTGTAAATCTACATTCTGCAAATAAAGAAATTTGAATTTTGAATTTGAATTTGAATTTGAAATAATCTATACTTACTTATTACTATTTTATTTTACTTATCGAAATTGGTTCAGCCGTTCTCGAGTTATGCGCATACCAACACATTTTGCGATTCATTTTTATAATATAGATGTGAATAAAGTTTTTTTAATCGTATTTTTAATGAGTTTCAATGTATTAATTTTATTTTTAACAAAAAAGATTTCAATTAAATTGATAACAATTAAAGGTTGTTTAAATGTCGCAAGGTTTAATTATTATTAATTAGTTAAAAAGAACATGTTATGTTAATACTTTCATGATGTAATTAAATACTAATTACTTTTAGTTTTCATATCTTCTTTTACTAATTACTAATATTATAAAGCTGAAGAGTTTGTTTGTTTGAACGCGCTTATCTCAAGAACTAAATGGTCCGATTTGAAAAATTGTTTGATTTGTTAATTAAAAAAGATATAACCGTTTTTTGACACTTGTATACTAGTTATAGTATAGTAGGTAAGTGAAATTGAAGAAAACGAATAATAAAAGAATTATTTAAGCTGAATTGTGTGTGATATAATCTTGTAAATTGTATAATTAGACTAGCAGTCCGCCCCGGCTTCGCCCGTGGTACATATTTACGTTTTCTCTACGTAAGAACCATCCTCGTACTTCAAGGAATATAATAAAAAAAGAATTATCGAA
>CAJQZN010041773.1:3556-21471 GCA_907164685.1 Colias eurytheme | reverse complement strand
GTATTGTAAATTTATACTTTTCACAATTATTATTCCTTTATCTGTGCTATTAGATGATGTTCACTGTAAGTTTTGAGTCCCTTTCGAATGTATGCAATAGGCTGTATTTTTTGATTGCGTTAGCTTATACCTAAGTTTGAGTTTTGACAGACAGACGGAAAATAAAGTAATACTATAGGGGTTCCGTTTTTTTCCTTTTGAGGTTCGGAACCCTAAAAATAAATTGACAATAATTGTTTCATTCAGAGCTCTACACTCTCTATTGCTGATCATTAAGTTAAAAAGACGTGTGGCACTCGGGGACTGCCGCGGTAAAGCTATTGCATGCTATGCCTTCAAGTCACACCTCCGCGCCCGTCGGAGTGGGGAGCGTGAGGTTTTTCGTTACGTAATTTCTGGATTCGGTCCCCGCGCTCAAGGCCCGCGATAGAAGCTATGCAATAGCTTAAAAATATTATTTCCCATTTTTAAATTATTTTTCAGGAGAAAGGCGTCAAGTCCAGAAGCCAACGATTGTGATCTATGATTTAAAAACTGATAAACATATATTAACATATGAACTCAAAGATTCCGATCTTATCAATGAAAGAACACCCGGAGGTTAGAACTTTTCTTTATGACTAATTTTAGAAGCAGAAATGTGTCTTATTGGATTGGTATTAGGTACTTTTGATAAAATTACGCATAACAGCATGGACGAATATAATGATAACAGTAAAATCAATACTAATATTATAAATTCGAAAGTAACTCTGTCTTTCTGTTTGTTATTCAATCACGCCTTAACTACTGAACCAATTTGCATGAAATTTGGTACAGAGATAGTTTGATACCCGAAGGACATAGGCTACTTTTACCCCGGAAAATAGGATAGGTTTTATCCCGGAAATCCCACGGGAACGGGAACTATGCGGGTTTTTCTTTGACTGCGCGGGTGAAGCTGCGGGTGGAAAGCTAGTCTGTAATAAATAATGTTTAATGATGGTTAAAAGGTCGTATAAATTAATAAAACATTAAAAATTATTTTTTTGTATTTCTACTTCTTTTTGCATACTATTGTTTTCTCATATTTTGTTCAATAAAGAATTATAAATAAAAATAAATAAATAAACATTTATTGAAATTAGCACTTTATGTCGTGGGCGTAATGCTCAAAGTCTATTGTATCACTCATTACAAAACTCTGCTTACTACACGCGTAGGCATAGTTTAACTCAGGACAATTTTGAACGTGACTTTTGTTGTTTATTGTCAATGCTATTATCCACACTAATATTATAAAGAGGAAAACTTTGTTTGTTTGATTGTAATGAATAGGCTCATAAACTACTGGACCGATTTTAAAAATTCTTTCACCGTTCGAAAGCTACATTATCCACGAGTAATATAGGCTATACATATATCATCATGCTAAGACCAACAGGAGCGTAGTAATGCGGGTGAAACCGCACGGCACAGCTAGTGTATTATATATTGAGAATTATTATTAATTGCAGGTCTAACATCGATAACAGTAGATGTAACATCTAATAATTGTAACGACGCATACGCATATATAAATGACTTAGCTACAGAGGGAATGATTGTGTTTTCTCTCGCCAAAATGGATAGTTGGAGGATTCAGGATCCTTCGTTTGCGCATGACGAAGGATCTTTGAATTTCACTGTTGCTGGTATGTGTTCATTTAATCGAAGGAAATTATATTAAGAAGCGGTTTCATAGCTTCATGATATGCTCTAGCTTATCTGTCAGTTAAACTTACAAATAATGTATTAAATTTTTGATAAAAAAGTGACCAATCACGGATATTATCAGTAAGCGGTGAAACCGGCTCTATCTATTTTCTTAGTTTGTTTTTGTTTACCTTATTAGTAACGGTCTCACTAATAAAATGTTACCCATTCGCTATGCAATGGATTAGTTATTGCAATAACCTGTTTCGTTTTTATGATTGACGTTTCATGTGAGCAAGAGCAGGACACAGCTATGGTAGAAAATGGTAGAAATTTATCTATTCTTTAACTTTTTATTAGTAAGGCCGTAAAAGAATACCTACTATATTATCTATTTTGCAATTTATAATTTTGAATATGAAATCTAAATAATTTATATTTAGGTTTCATATTCCATGTATGTATTCATGTGGGGCATGGGGAAAATGCTTTATACTTTTACTGGTCGATTTTCTTTACGGACCATTAGATAATCAACCATCTGTGTCCTGCCAGATTGAGACTTTCCTTCAAACAACTTTTCTACAAGAATCGATCTATAATAATTATAAAGCTGAAGAGTTTGTTTGTTTGACCGCGCCAATCTCAGGAACTACTGGTCCGATTTGAAAAATTCTTTCGGTGTTGGATAGCCCATTTATTGAGGTAGGCTATAGGCTATATATAATCACGCTAAGATTAATAGGAGCGGAGCAATCTGGGTTAAACCGCGGGGCATAGCTAGTTTCTTATTAATGTTATATTTCTAATTTTCTAGGTCATGTTATTAACTGGAAGGATGGTCTATTCAGCATCGCTTTGTCAGAAGTTAAAGATGGCTCCAGAATGGCGTATTATCATCCTTTAGTTTCTACACAGGAATATGCTATAGACACTAAACATTTGAAGAACAATTCCTTTAAGGGAAATAATGCAGTGAGTAATATTTTAATGTCGTATTATAAATAGGGTTGTAACGGAGGCCTACTTAGCGGAGGCGGAGGCGGATGCGGAGGTGAAGAGGTTCGCCTCCGCGGATGCGGAGGTTAACGGAGGCGGAGGCGGAGGTGAAATTTGTTGGGAAAATATAAATAAATTTATGATTATTAGAGTCAGCAACATTTATTTATAGTATACAGGGTGTCCCGCTAATGGTATACTAAGCGCGAAGGGATTTGTAGTTTTGCATACACTGATCACGTAAAAAATACTTAAACAACAAAATTACGCCAAAAATTTTTTGCTTAATTTTTCCTTAAAATCCATGTTTTCGTCTCTAGCTTCGCTCAGCCGGCATATACCGTTTCGCTAATGTGAGCATTTTGTCTATGAAAACATAATCTTAAACGATAGCTCACGTGTGGGTGGAAAAGTTGAGCAGGTTGCTTGTTAGGGGAATACACATAGAGTTTTGAGAATTCGTCTATTTGTCAAAAAAATTCGTCTGGAATTAAGTATTTTTTACGTACTCAGCGTATGCAAAACTATAACCTCCTTGGGGCTTAGTATACCGTTGCTGGGACACCCTGTATATAATGTTTACAATTATACATACATGTTCATGATTCATCTTAGTAATCAAAATTGACAAGAGGCAAATTATATTTTACGAACAAAAGCTTTGCGGCTTTTTCGCTTTCTAAGCGGTTTCTCAAGGGTTCGTAAATTAAACCAGCAGCACTAAATAACTGTTCGCTTGGCACTGAACTTGTATTGGTGGCGCCGATAAGTAAATGCGAACTATGGGAGCAAAAACTTTATATTTAATGTTATACCCACTTGGCCGTGTTCCCGCGGCTTAAGCAAACTCTCGACCATTTCACTTGAAAACACGCAGCCGAGCGGCCGCGTTGCCTAGCGTCGCTCCTTGCGCGTTGTTTTTGATCGTAAATGAACTTCCGATATGACTCCGCATAAATTTTGCGGAGGCGGATGCGGAGGCGGAGGTTAAATTCTTTGCGGAAGTTCCGCAGTAACGGAGGCGGAGGCGGAGTTCCGTTACAACCCTAATTATAAACATCATCCTACTCATATTATAAATGCGAAAGTTTGTGAGGATGTCTTTCACGCAAATACTACTGAACCGATTACAATGAAATTTAGCACACATATAGAAGGTAACTTGGATAAACACATAGGCTAGGTTTTATCCCGGAAATCCCACGGGAACGGGAACTATTCGGGTTTTCCTTTGAAAATGCGGGCGAAGCCGCGGGCGGAAATCTAGTAATTTATAAACAAGTAATTGAGATTTTCCTATTTATAATTTATCCCAGTTAATATGGGAAAATCAGAATAAAAAAGTTACTCCTTATAACATCAGCTATCTGTAAGTGTAAGCTTTTTTAGAGATTAGCCGGAACAAACAGACAGACAGAAACCTCGGTGCGCAAGTTCGATTCGCACTTGGCCAGTTTTATTTTTTATTCCTTAACTAGTATAACATATTATATTATCTTGGAAAGCTTAAGCTTAAGCTTAAGGTTGCTTTTCCACCAATAATGTGCGACCAATCATATCGCTTCATTTAGTTTGAAGTTAAGTGTTCGAAGCGATACTATTGGTTATTTACAAACACATTCCTCGCAACCAAGAAGCTTATCTAATACAATGGAGATTGCGCTATGAACGTTGGCTTGTCACGGGAAGGTGTGACCTTGAATGACGCCTGGTTGTTCTTTTGTCCCTTTCACACCAACTTGCCAAGTTAGGTGTGAAAGGGACAAAAGAACAACCAGGCGTCATTCAAAGTCGTGCCTTCCCGTGACAAGCCAACGTTCATAGCGCAATCTCCAGTGTATTAGATAAGCTTCTTGCTCGCAACCAAGAAGCTCGCAACGCACATTATTGGTTTAAAAGTACCCTAATAGTCTTAGAGTACAAAATAATATTTATTCATTTCCTTTCATTTCATTTCAAAATAATATTTATAAGTACTTAAAATTCCATAGCTTCTAGGTAACAGAGGTGAGAACACGCAAAGCGGTTCCCATGGTTACCACGCGAGGACAAAAACCATGTTCTATGCGAATGTCGCGCAAGACGCCATTTTGTGCTGGCGGGTGACGAAGGAATTGAAGCCAGAGAATGTGGCTATAGCTGCACAGGACCATGAGAAATTGATTTATATATCTGGTGGGTTAATTATTATACAAGGTGTCCCACTATTGGTATACTAAGCGCGAAGGGACTTGTAGTTTTGCATACACTAATCACGTAAAAAATACTTAAACAACAAAATTACGTCAAAAATTTTTTTGCTAAATTTTTCCTGAAAATCCATGTTTTCTTCTCTAGCTTCACACAGGAGGCATATATCGCTTCTCTAATGTGAGCATTTTGTCTATGATAACATAATCTTAAACGATAGCTCACGTGCTGGTGGAAAAGTTGGGCGGGTTGCTTGTTATGGGTGTACCTACTTACCTACACATAGAGTTTTAAGAATTCATCTATTTGAAAAAAAAATGTGTCTGGAATTTTATAAGTATTTTTTACGTACTCAGCGTATGCAAAACTACCTATAACCTCCTTTGAGCTTAGTATAACAGTGGGACACCCTGTATAAGTTTTTTTGTAGAAGTGGTCAGTTCTGATATGGTGGATTTACATCGAACGTAGAGCTTGAATAGAGCAAGAGCATTATTTTGTGATCTATTAGTGTAAACTGTAAACGAAATCTCGTATTTAGTGTTGTTGAGTATTAGAACTTTGCTTAGAATCTTTTCGAACGCACTACGAACAACGAAAGAATGCTCTACGCCTGTTTACACTAAAAGAACTTGACGTAGTGGGGGAAAAATGAGAATTCGCTCGTCTCAATTCAATTATTTATTGTGTAGTTACAAAGACGAAAAACATAGCCTTCATTTTTGCACAGTCCAAGTTTTTAATTTTATTTGCTTTTGCAGATCTCAAGGTAATCGGCGATGAAGTCTGGGTTCTAGTCAATCAGATACCTAATTTCGTTTTCTCTACTTTGGACACGAAAGAAATAAACTATTATATACACAGGTAAATGTAACTATAATAATACTAGCTTTTTCCTGGAGTTACGTTCGAATTGAAAATGCAAACCATTCTTGAATCCAACTGAATGTAAAATTGTAATTAAAACTTACTCCTCATAAAGAAGTTCAGAAACAAATAGGGTAACGGCACCAGTGGTCAGCCAGGCACCAGTGATCAGCCTATTGCGTTGTTTATTGGCCATAAATATCGCTGTAATCAAAATAACCAAATCACGCGCACCTTAATAGAAGCTCTGTTTCGTTATTGGTTCATGCATCACGCGATAGGAGCAGCAGGGGGTCAGGGGAGAGAAGTAAACACGTTCGTACAGGTGCTGTCCGCCGACAAGAGCAGAAGTGTCATGTCTGCAATATTTTTTGTTTCATGTGGTGCTCTTTTGAAAGGTGAGAAATAACATATTTTAGTATGAAATGTGATTGTGTTTTATAGATAATAACTTTATAGATTACTTAGAGCATTTAATTTTATGAAATTTGATAAAAAATATTGTTTTTTTACTTAAAAATTTGAGGGGCTGACCATTGGATACTGCTTTTTTATGAAAGATCCAATGATCAGCCCCTGGGGCTGATTACTGGGATTATTCCTAATTGTTAGAAAACCCAGTGGTCAGCCGCATTTCAAAATATTTTTTTCAAGCGGCTGAACACTGGGTCTCAATCTGTGGTCTCAATGATCCAGTATTCAGCCACGATGTTATTGAAATAATATTTGAAGTACCTATAAATTCGAATGTTTGTGTTTAAATCTATAAGTAATACTTCATGTTAGTTAAGTTTTACCTGAAATAATGGTATTATGTGTATTCATATCCAAAAGTTATTATTGTTCCCTTTTTTTCTAGCTAAAAATGCCGCCAAGACAACAGTATCCTCCAGAGAAATCCTCCGAAAGAGATCCTCCTGTGGTTGATTATAATTATATATATTCGTAATTCTGTAACTATTGAGAGTGGACGTGTTAATTGTTGCAAATAAAATCACAACTCAATATACAAAGTATTCTGACCCATATAGTAATAACCATTTTGATCATTTTTCTATCGCCATAATACATTAAATATATGAACGCATCACGGCGACAGCCTCCCGCTCCACCTCGAGTAAAGAAGAAGTCCGATATTTTTTGACTCGCTCTCTGCTACAACGGCCGTTTCTGCGTGTCACCGGTGAGTCGTTATCTCATGCCTATAACATCAACCATAGATTGTCAACCTTTTTCACGATGAATAACATAACATGCAAACGCTGCGATAATAAAGTCACAGAAGGTGCACGTTGCTCCATTTGCCGTACACATTTCCATTATAACTGTGTCTCATTAACGGAAATCGGTTGGCGTAGACTTGGAGCCGACAGGCAAGCGTCGTGGACATGCGCGGAATGTAAACCTAAATTACACATAGCCTCCCCAAGACCTACTCCATCTGAAGATCTCGACACAGAGAAAATCACGGAATCGTCGGTCGACCAGCCCGCCCTTGAAAGGATTGAAACGCTTTTACAAACCTTGGCACATCTACCGCAACAAGTGAATCAGTTACGCTCGGAGCTAGGTGACCTAAAAACAAGCATTGATTTTCAAAGAATCGAAGAGCTGAGTACAAAACTGGATAATATAGACTCTAAATTAATAATAATAGACAATTTGACGAAGGAAGTAGATACATTCAAATTAAAAATTGGAGTATGTGAAAATCGTATTATAAACCTAGAAAAAAATTTAGCATTGCGTGACGACTTAATAAAAGACCTGCAAAAAAAATCAAATAATATTGAAAAAGAACACAGATATTCACAGCAGCAATGTCGTTTCCTAAATATTGAAGTTGTTGGTGTGCCGGAAAAATCGAAAGAAGATCTTCCACAACTTCTACTACAAATTGCAACTTCAATAAATGTCAACATACAAAAAGACGACATCGAATTTATCACCAGGGTCCAGCCGCTTCACTCAAACCCCAATAAGCCAAGAAGAATCATAGCCAAACTAAAATCAAGGAATATTAAAAATAATATAATAGCCAACTTTCGCAAAGCAAATAAAAATAAGGGTTTAACATCTAGCGACCTCGGATTTGAAGGTAATTCATCAAAGATATTTATAAATGAACACTTAACAATTGCGAATAAAATTCTTTTTAACAAATGTCGACTTCGTGCGAAAGATAATAACATCAAATATATATGGATAAAAAACTGTACCATTTATATGCGCATGAACGAAAAATCGCCCCCAATAGCTATAAGCACCGAAGAAGAATTAGAAAAATATTTATCAAAAAACTATTGATGTACTTAATTTTGCGTATTTGTAGTGTTCATTTTGTTATTTTATATTATTACTATATCAATGTAAAATCTCAAATTTGTATAAAATTAATAATATTCTTGTATAACATACCGACACATCACACATACACATACATCATTTATAAACACATATATATTATAATATTACATTTAATTATATTGCAGATAATTTTCAATAAAAGGTTGCGAGCAGCTGCACTCCAATCACACATACCCGCTTCGCTTAACTTGCTTCGAGTCCTCAGCGTTTTAATTTCAATTCACCCTCATAACAATTTTATTTTTTTTCTACTTGTGATTACACTTTTATACATTCTTAAAAATGAAATTTCTAAACATTTACTATCAGAACACTCGTGGACTCAGAACTAAATTATCAAACTTTTACAAAAATATCGAAGCGAACAATTATGATATCATAATTATAACTGAAACTTGGTTGTGTGAGGGAGTGTTAGACTCAGAAATATGTGATAGCCGTTACGACGTATTTAGGCATGATCGTAGACGTAATAATATGAAGGGAGGCGGAGTTATGATTTGTATAAAAAGATGTTATTCCGCATTTCTAACAAACGAGACCCACGTTGGTAACGTTGAATGTATTTGGATTACGATTCCCGGTCATGTTCTAAGTAGTACGCTATTAAATCTATATTCAAAAAACGCGGATATTCACGTGGGAGCAATATATATTCCACCGAATTCCAATGCGGCCAGTATATTGGTCGACTTCAACGAATCCTTCGTTAACTTTCATTCGACTAGGTCGAATGACTCATTTTTATTAATCGGAGATTTTAATTTACCTTTTCTCGCGTGGACGCCTGACGGACATTTGAATAAAAATAGTTCTAATACACTCTTAATGCGAACCGCCGACGATTTTATGAATTCTATGTATTTATCCGGACTCTCACAGTATAACTTCACTAATAATTGTTGCGGAAATATTCTTGACCTTGTTTTTTCAAATCTTTCATTAATTTGCGAACAATGCGACCCAGCTTTAGTGAATATCGATAAATTTCATCCCCCATTACTTATAAACATCAAAAACTATAAAATAAAACCCCTGCGTAATAATCCACGGATCATAAAAAAATTTTTTAAAGCTGATTATATGTCAATTAACTCGGCACTCGGGAAGATTGAATGGCACCGAATTCTTACTAACGGGACCGTTGATGATGCAGTTAATGGTTTTTACAAAGAGCTTAACTCAATCATAGAAAAATACGTACCCTCTGCGCGGGTTTCAGGACGTTTTAAGTACCCTCAATGGTACACCCCATCATTAATTAATATCATTAAAGAAAAGTCTAAACTTCATAAAAATTGGAAAAAATTTAAAAACCCGAATGATTACGCAGCATTTGCTTTACTACGAAATAGGATTAAAGTTTTACAAGAAGAATGTTTTAAAAATTATATTAATAGGTGCGAAAAAGAAATAATTCATAATCCTAAAGAGTTTTGGAGTTTTGTAAATAACAAACGCAAAAACAACAGCTTGCCATGTCGTATGGTATATAATGGAGTGACTTATTCTTGTGGTGCAGATATATGTAACGCTTTTAATAGCTTTTTCCAAAGCGTATTCATACAATCTTCTTCCTACGATCCCAAACCATACGCAGAGGAGCCCCATTCTAACGTAATTAATTCAATTAAAATTTCAGATAAACTGATAACAAATGCGGTTAAAAAACTAGATAGTAAAAAGGGCGCAGGCTTAGACGGGATTCCTGCTATATTTGTTAAAAAATGCGTAAACGGGCTTGCTGTTCCCTTAAAATTGATTTTTCAACGATCTTTGGATGAAGGTATCTACCCCAAACAATGGAAAGATGCACGTGTAATCCCCATTTTTAAAAAAGGTTCAAAAAATGAAATTACTAACTACAGGGGTATATCAATTTTAAATATTTTCGGTAAAATTATGGACAGTATAGTTAATGATTTTATGTATAGCTATTGTAAGCAATGTCTTCCTTCATCTCAGCATGGATTTTTTAAGTCTCGGAGTGTTAACACAAACCTTTCAGAATTGACTAACTATTTACTAACTAACATAAGTGACGGCGCTCAGATTGACGTCATTTATACCGATCTCGAAAAGGCTTTCGATAGAGTAGACCATAATGTTCTCGCCGGGAAACTAAATGCTGTAGGTATTAAGGGTAATCTTCATAGATGGGTAATATCTTATATTAGAAACCGTCGTCAGGCAGTAGTCATAGGAAGTCATAAATCTAACTTCATAAACGTCACCTCCGGAGTTCCACAAGGATCCCATATATCACCTTTACTCTTTAACATTTTCCTTTTCGATATAACACATTGTATTAAGAACTCAAATTGCTTACTGTATGCCGATGATAACAAAATTTTCCGTAAAGTATCTTGTACCGCCGATTGTAATCTACTCCAATCTGATCTAGATAATCTCGGAGAATATTTTAAAATTAATAACATCGGTGTAAACATTCAAAAATGCCAAACCATAAGCTTTTCTCGTAAACGTAACATTATTTTATTCGAATATAGTATCAATAATCAGTTAATTAATAGAACAACTTCAGTAAAGGATCTCGGCATCCTTCTGGACGATAAATGTTTCTTCGACGCCCATATTGAGTACATGTCCAGTAAAGCATACAAATCCCTTGGTTTCATCCTAAGAACAAGTCAACCTTTTAAAAACCCTCAGTGTTTAAAAATGCTTTATCATAGTTACGTCAGATGCATATTAGAATATGGAAGTATAATATGGCGACCATTTTTTAAAAAATATATAGACAAAATTGAAAAAATACAAAAGATATTTATGAAGCATCTTAGTTTTAAAGCAAAACATAACTTTAAGGACTACAAAGAATCCTGCATTTTCTTTAAAATGAATACTCTCGAAGACAGACGTACTCTTTCAGATATTATGTTTCTTTATGATCTCCTAAACAACAAACTAGACTGCCCCCAATTAACAGATAATATATATTTTAACACCCCTCTAACTCGAACACGTAATACTCCTTTATTCTTTATACCACGTACAAAAAACCAATATATGAAGAACTCACTCTTTAATCGCCTGCCTTCGATATACAATCAAAAATTTTCTACTCTTGACATGTTTAACAGCCCTCGCAATCGTTTTAAAACCAATGTAATTAAAATATTATCTAACGTACCTAACACATTTTAATCATACACACACACACATATATACACACAAACATACTCAAACGCACGCACGCACTCACCCACACACACTACTCACCACTCTTTAATAAGTTACTGTTTTAAATATACATGTAATTGATAATAACTGTAAAACTCGTAATTGGCGTATTGTATCATAGATATAAGTAGAGTAAGTCAAACTGTAAGCTGTGTAGTTTTCAAAATAAATAAATAAATAAATAAATAAATATTGTGGATTATAGATACATCAATAATATTATAAACTAATATCGCTGATTTCTTTAAAAAGAATTATTGCTGTTTATATGATAAATAATAAGAAGCACCTAGAAAATAAGAAGACACAAAGAGATTGTAATAGTATGTTTAAAATAATATTTGTATTATGTGCGATATACATTTTTTTGTGCTAAGTGAATCTTTGCTATAAAAATGTGATTAATATAGTTGATTTTGATATAACATTGTTTATTTTGATTTCATAATTAGTTATACTTACTAAAGGCTGAACACTGGGTTCAACAAGGCTGTTTATTGGTTTTTAGAGGCTGTTCACTGGGACACTGGGCCATTTTTTGTTTAAAATCAATTATATATTTTACTAAGAGAATTATTAATTGAGATAAAAGCTGATTCGAAACTACAATAAACAATAAATCCATACATGTTGTACGTTTTTTTATTCGACGATTGTTGTAGAAATGGCAATTGTCAAAACTTCAAAAAGCTGTTATGAGGCTGACCACTGGTGCCCGTTACCCTACATAGCCAGAACAATTATGAACATCGAGATTATCATAGATTTTGTATTTAAGAGATATGTATATTTAGTATTATAGATAGAGTAGGAGAGCAAGCTCTATGGCACAACTAGTATTAAAATAAGGAAGATAATTTATTTATTTATCTATGTTGATTAGTTGTTCAAATAAACTAAAAAAGAGCGTATGTGCCGGGCACACGTGTCAGAAGTGAAACTTCCTTGGAAAGATTCAAAGATACCAAAATCGTCGCCTCACTCCATGACATGACGGTATTGCCATGACGACTTGACGAGACCTTGAAATTTTACTCTCAACGCGCCTAAAGAAGTTTCACTTCAATAATAAAGTAATTTTGCTGCTTATCTATGAATAGCAGAGTAAATTAATCTTCTTATATATAAAAATGAATCGCAAAATGTGTTGGTAAGCGCATAACTCGAGAACGGCTGAACCGATTTCGATAATTCTTTTTTTATTATATTCCTTGAAGTACGAGGATGGTTTTTATGTAGAGAAAACGTAAATATGTACCACGGGCGAAGCCGGGGCGGACCGCTAGTTGATAATAGATTTATTGGAATATCCTTTAAATGTTATTTTATTTTACAGAGCGAACGTCCGTGACTTAATCCGAGGCACAGTATGCGAAAAAGACTGATTGGTAATTTCTATCATATTTGTAAATGTTTGATTTTATATTTTATTGAATAAATAAACTTTTATCAAAAAACGTGTTTTTATTTCTTCCCGACTATCTCTTCTTCTTGGTTCTTAAATAATTGTTTAATTTTTAAATTCGTCAACATAAGTACCTACCTTGTGTAATAACCAAGAAGCTTATATCTTATCTATACTAATATTATAAAGAGGAAAGGTTTGTATGTATGTATGTATGGTTTTCACGCATAAACTACTGGACCGATTTTGATGAAATTTGGCACAGATAATCTTTAGACCCTGAGAAAGAACATAGGCTACCTTTATTGCGAAATATGTACCACGGGCGAAGCCGGGGCGGACCGCTAGTTAGATATTTAAGCTTCTTGGTAATAACACTAGGTAGGTATTTGTTTTGGCGAAATAATTGTTGTTAATTTGTGTTCATTTAATTCAATTAAGTAATAATAAATCTAAACCAACTTAACAAAATTGTTTGGGTATGTCCGGAAATTTAAAAAAAAATAGGACATGATTATTTACTGAAGAAGGAAGCTTTAGAATAATCACTACATAGTATAAAACAAAGTCGCTTTCTCTGTCCCTATGTCCCTACGTCGCGTCCCTTTGTATGCTTAAAACTTTAAAACTACGCAACAGATTTTGATGCGGTAAGCTAGTAATTTTATAATGAAATCTGTTTTTAATTAATTTCTAGAATTTTGTTTAATTTGCACACATTTTTTCGCATGTTAGATTTATGAAAATTTAGGGTTCAATCAAAAGTTGTTTATGGCAAAATTAGGTTTGTCCAAGTTAGGTTTCAGGAAAGGTTAGGTTAGTTAAGCTTAGGTTTCTACATATTATAGTTAGGTTTTAGTAATTAAATGTTTCTGAAAAAGTAAGATTTCTCTAAAAGTTTAAATAAGAAGGAAAGAAATTATTATATTCACAGGTAAATATTAATGTATTATTTAAGCTTTTCGCTGGGGTCTTGCTCACGTTCGCGTATCTAACACCGAAAGAATTTTTCAAATCGGACCAGTTGTTCTTGAGATTAGCGCGTTCAAACAAACAAACGCTTCAGCTTTATAATATTAGTATAGACTATATTCTTTAAAAATGTACAGATATATCAATTTATTTTCTCATGTGATACAACATACCGAATGACCTTCCTTCCTGACATGTTGTATCTCCTCCACAATATGTTAAAGTTATTTTTATACTCTGTGCAATGTTTTATTCAAAAGCAAGTGACGTAAAGTTGCATTGGCGGAAACATTTTTATTATATGTTGAGGTAGGTCTTGTAATGCCTATTTATTAGATTAAGCTGGTACAAACAGAACTTAAAATATTTTAGTCTGGTATGTGATATCTAGCTTTCCCTTTTTTTAAGTGGGGAAATCTTGCAACGATACCCACGGCCCCTTCTCCGGGGGCCGGATTGCTACCGACCAAAACCCCACCGTGTTCCAGATGTTTTTCCGTAATAAAATGTTGTAAGATTATATTGTGTCTGTCGCAGGCAAATTGTATAAATGTATTTCGTGATGTATTTCGCTATTTACAAACAGCGTGTGTCACTTTACAAACGCGCGGCATTTTGTAATACCTACACAGAAATTGTAGTTTTAGAAACAAGAACCTAACCTAACCCACCCCCTTATCCAAACCAAAAATTTCTGATTACGAATTCTCGACATATTACAAAATGCCGCGCGTTTGTAAACAGCGAGATTATACAATTTGCCTGCGACATGTCTAAGATAGATAATGATTTTAGATTGCAGTATTAAATGCTCCCGCATTGTAGCAGGATTCGAACCCACGTCTTTCGCTGTGCCTAATGTAGCGGTCCATAGGCTAATAATGTTCCCATTTTAGTAATCTAATCTCTTCTACTCTGTGATTAAAATATTGTTGGAGTAAAATCCGGAAGGCCACCCCTCGCGCCTTCCTCACCGCGGTGCGGCGCGCCTTTATAACAACGAACGAGCGGCGGAGTCGTCCATTTCGTCTGCTACTCGCGCGCACATTATCGCGGAACCTCTGCCCATTTATTTCTACCGTCATTTTGCTGTTCATTGTCAAATAAATGTATTTCGTTTGATTTGCTTTTAATTTGAACTATTTCCAGTACTTTTTTTATTAAAGTAGGTCGTTTTTATTAGAATATTATTTTATTAACGCCTATGCAAAGAGTATACAGAGGGGACATGATACAAATATTCATAATGGCAGAAATACAAAAATAAAATGTACGATGCCACACACAAGCACCTATAATAAAAGATAACGCTTTCACAAACACGGATACATAAATACCAATAAAACAATACAGGGTGTCCTACCGTCTGTGTACTAAGCTGAAAGGAATATATAATAACTAGTGGTCCGCCCCGGCTTCGCCCGTGGTACATATTTCGCAATAAAAGGTAGCCTATGTCCTTTCTCAGGTATCAAAATATCTACATACCAAATTTCATGCAAATTGGTTCAGTAGTTTAGGCGTGATTGAGTAACAGACAGACAAACAGAGTTACTTTCGCATTTATATTATTAGTATGGATTACGGAAAAACCAATACTAATAAAATTCCAAACAATTTAATGACACATAATTCCAGAAAAATCGAATTTAATACCTCAACACAACCCTTGCGAGCACACAGACTTTTTCACACAATAAAATATTTAAAAAGAGCACAAATTTTGTATCAGTTACATTCAGCTGCCACAAATGCATGACACAAAAAGGCACAAAAATACACAGATTCTAACGCATTACATAAAAACCGACATATATATACAGAATTAACTTTTTTCATCTGTTACATTCAGCCTTAACAAATTATACATTACTATTTAAAGGTCATTTCAAAGTGGATTAAATAATAAGCCAAACGGTTGACTAAAAAAAAATGTGTGCGTGTACTTCTTTATGACCTTATTTTTCAAAAAATTATTTACTATAATATGCAACTTTACAGAAATAAGTACGTCAAATCACGCGTGGTAGGGATAAGAAAGATGGCGCGTAACGGAAAAATCTCACGCGTAACGAAAAAATGTTACACTAAATTTTTTTCCAATCCCGATAAAGAAGTTTCACTTCAAAAACTGACATAGATACAGAATTAACTTTAAACACAATTTTTTCATCTCTTGCATTCAGCCTTAACAAAATTATACATTACTACTAGCGGTCCGCCCCGGCTTCGCCCGTGGTACATATGAAAAATAGATGTTGGCCGATTCTCAGACTTACCCGATATGCACAGAAAATTTCATGAGAATCGGTCCACCCGTTTCGGAGGAGTATGCAGACTAACATTGTGACACGAGAATTTTATATATAAGAAGATTTAAAGTGGATTAAATAATAAGCTAAACGGTTGACTAAAAAAAAAATGTGTGCGTGTACTAATCTACACACGTAAGAAGTGAAACTTCTTTATGACCTTAGTTATCTAAAAATAATTTACTAACTATATGCAACTTTACAGAAATACGTGAATCACGTGTGGTAGGGATAAGAAAAAGATACAAAGATACTTAATATTATGTATTATAAGCTGAAGAGTTTGTTTATTTGAACGCGTAAATCTCAGGAACTACTGGTCCGATTTTAAAAATTCTTACAGTGTGAGATAGCTTATTTATTGAGGAAGGATATATATATCATCACCCTAAGACCAACAGGAACGGAGCAATGCTTGTGAAACCACGGGGCGCAGCTAGTTTGAAATACGCGCTCGTTAGTGTTTCGATTGTAGATTACGTACCTACTTGCTATCGAAAGTTTAGTATGGGATCAGATCGTGCCATGTGTGTAAATTGTAATGAAATATTTTTATTTTTATTTTTATTGAACTACATAATTTAATTTATTCATCTTGAAAGTAACTCAGCCACTACTGTCTACCTTTTTCGTTTTGCTACGTTGTTATTCATTCTCTTCTTCCAAGCAATAAGTATCGCTTGCTGAAGGCAAAGTTTTTGAAGTGAAACTTCTTTATCGGGGTTGGAAAAAAATTTAGTGTAACATTTTTTCGTCACGCGTGACATTTTTCCGTTACGCGCCATCTTTTTCTTATCTGTAAAGTTTTTTTTTTTTTTTTTTATATAGGAATAGCCAGGCATTTGACTGCACCATTACCTGATGGTAAGTAGTGATGCAGTCTATGAAGGGGCATGCCTGCCTAGATAGAGCCTATTCACTCTTGCCTTGAATGAGTTTAAGTTGAATTTATCTGGGAAGACGGAAGCGGGTAGGGCGTTCCAATCCCTTGCAGTTAAGTTGATGAACGATTTCTGATAACGTTTTGTGCGGATAAATGGTACGTCAACTACGAAGGGATGGAAGCCGGCGGCACGTCTAGATGTTCGATGGTGAAACGGTGAAGATGGAATGAGAGCGTGAAGTTCAGCTGAACATTCACCAAAGTGCAAGCGGTAGAAAACTGAAAGACACGCAATCTTACGTCTGTGATCAAGACTAAGAAGTTTACTCTTGGTCAATTTCGAGTCAGTTATCAGCCTAACAGCTCGTCTTTCCATCGAATCCAATGCTCCCAGATGCGTCTTCGCAGACCCAGCCCATAAATGGCTACAGTACTCCACACACGATCGAACTTGTGCTTGGTATAGCCTTAGAAGCTGTTCCGGTGTGAAATACTGCCTGACCTTAGATAAAATGCCGAGCTTTTTTGCGGCCAATCGAGCTTTGGATTCGATGAAAGTACCGAAGTTAAGATTCGATGACAGAGTTACACCTAACAGGTCGATATATGGTCAGCTACTTTAATCGCTACATTCTGAAATGTAGGAGTTAACTCAAAGTTGGTCTTTTTCGCAGTAAATAGGCAGGCCTGTGTTGCATATTATAGTAAATTATTTTTTGAAAAAATATGGTCATAAAGAAGTTTCTCTTCTTACGTGTGTACACTAGTACATACTACGTACGCACACATTTTTTTTTTATTTCAAATGTCTATTTTGACCAGACTATTGTCCGTAAACTAATCAGTTATCATATTACATTTTGCAACGAACAACGAACAACGAACAACGAACAACGAACAACGAACAACGAACAACGAACAACGAACAACGAACAACGAACAACGAACAACGAACAACGAACAACGAACAACGAACAACGAACAACGAACAACGAACAACGAACAACGAACAACGAACAACGAACAACGAACAACGAACAAC
>CAJQZN010041771.1:0-13487 GCA_907164685.1 Colias eurytheme | reverse complement strand
TCCGATTCTTCATGCTCCGATTCCACATGGTCCGATTCTTCATGCTCCGATTCCACATGCTCCGATTCTTCATGCTCCGATTCCACATGGTCCGATCCTTCATGCTCCGATTCCACATGCTCCGAATCTTCGTGCTCTGTTTCCGCATGCTTTGATTCTTCTTGGGTGGATTCTGCAAGGCGTGATTCTGCATGGTTCGATTCTACATGGAATTGTTCTTCCTGATTCGATTCTGTATGGCCTGATTCTTCAATACTTTCTCCCACCTCCATATGTTCAGCAACACTTTCAAATTCTGGATATTCTGTGGAATTCGCTTGCGGCATTTTGCTAATTTCCTCATTATCGTTCAAGTAAGTTTGACGCTTTGCTGATTTCTCCATAATCAAAGTTCGTAAGGACTTTCTCGGAGTAAAATCTTTACCGAAAGTCTGTCGCATAGTATGTCTAGTTGTTCTGTGTGAATCCCAATGAGTGTTATTGGCGCTTGAATTGTTTCCGTCTGAGAATTCTATACTGTCGCGTGTTGGAGCTAAACTCGGACGTATAGTCAGATTCTTAGGTATTATACTCTTTGTTTTTCTCACGCTCGTATTGCGTCCTTCTATTATTGACATATTGCCGATCGATTTTTCATTGAGAACTGATTCTAGTGATTTTACTGTTTCGTTTTTATTTGTGATAATTGTTTCATGTATGGAATTAGCTATTTCTTCACTGGGGTGAGATTCGTCGGTTTTATCGTTATTTTGATATTGTTCTAGTTCTTTCTCAGCTTCATTTATATTTATGGCTTCCATATTTTCCTTCGAAACTGGAGGGTCAGTATGTTTTCCTGTACTCTTATTACTCTTTTCAATAGTTTTACGTTTTCCTTCTCGCTTGCTATCATTCGCCGATTGTCTATTTTTACGTTTTGATATGTTGAGTTCAGCTTTTGAATTATTTTTGTTTGTCTTACTACTATTATTATCTTGTAAAGTTTTGTGTAAATTTTGACTTGATTTACCATCTATGACATTCATTGTCACTGATTTTTTGTCGGTTTGTTTTTGTGCATTTTTTGAATTGTCTTCTACATCTTCACTTTTAGCTTCATCTTCTTCATAACGAAGTTGGCTATTTTCTAGTTCTTCATCACTTGATTCTTGTTGAATTTCATTCATATCATTAATTTCTACGTTATTTTGAACATCACTTGATTTTTTACCATCAATTGTATCTGCAGCTTTGCTCACATTTTGTTTATTTTTACTCTTATTCAGATCTTTTGCTACAGATTTTAATTGAGTCCTAAAACTATCTTCCCTTTCTTTGTTATGTGTTTTTTTATTATCATGACTTTCAGCATGTTTTGATTTCGTTAAAGAATTGTTAGATACACGGTGACTAAAGTTTGATCTGTTTTTAGATTTGTTAAGAGTTCTAGAAGTTTCCTTAACAGATTTATTTGTAAGTGTTACATCAGCTTCATCTTCCATGTCCATCAATTTGTCATCATTTTTTTCTCTTTGCTGTTGTTTTTCATGTACAAAATCCTGAGTTGAATTCTGTTTTTCATTATTTCCCGATATAATGCTGCGTCTAAGATTCTTCGGGGTTGTTTGATCTTCAAATTGATGTTCCATCATAGTTGAAGAAGGCAAGTGCTTCCAGTCCATTTCTATATCAGTTAGACTTGGTGAATTCATGTTGGAAATAGAGCTTGCGCGTCGTTTTTGGAGAGATTGCCTTCTTAATGTAAAGATTTTCGGTTGCATATCTAGGATTTCTTCTTCACTGTCGGAAACAATGAAATCGACGAACATATTTTTCTGTTTAGTAACAGGTCTATTACCAAATAAGTGTCGACCTTGGTTTTTCGGCTGCATTGGTGGTAACGTTTTGTCATTTGTTATTGTCTTATTATTTGAAATACTGAGTAAAGCTGCTGGAAATACTGGTTGAGGTCTTTTCTCCTGACGTTTGAAGAGACTTTTTGGAGTTATACTTAAATCTTTATCCCACTCTATCCTACTCTTTTGTGTTTCAGTTGAGTTAAGCGTTTCTCTTCTATTCATTATTTTGTCTTGAAACTTTTTTTGTGTAAGGTTTTCCTTTCCTGCAAATAACTTTCGATGTGGCATAACAATGCTTTTTATTGATTCTTCATCACTGCTGTTTTGGAGATCGACTGAATAAGTCTTTGTTCCTTGGCTAAAATAATAATAAAGAATGTGTTGAAATACTACATAAATATTTCTTTACTATGACAAACATTAAGTTATGTGTATTTGCATGCAATCTTATTTGATATGAATTTGACCTTTTTATCATTGAATACAATGCATTTACTAAATCATAATAACAAAATATTCCTTACCTCAATGTTTCAACATCAAATTCTTCAAGAATGTTAAAAGCGTCAACCATTTCTTTATTTTGCAGCACATCCAGCACTTCTCTTGAATTTTCATCCAAATTTTTCCACCAACTATTCCCTATGAATTGAATTTTTTCATTAATTCTATATGGTTATGGTTGTCAATATGAATGTTGATGAATGTCAAATATTAAACCTGAGTTATAATTGGTGTTTTAACATTACAGTGTTTTTTATTAAGCTCTCTGTCCGCTTTGTTTAAAACTTGACAAATTATATGCTTAAACCTTGAATCGCTATATCTACTTAAAAAAATGCTTCAATATCTATCACTTGGTTTTGAAGATTTAAGTATACACAGAGAAAGAAAGACATCAACAGCAACTTTGTTTTAAATTATGTAGTGTATAATAGACTACCTGTGTCCCATGGTTTCACATGCAGACAAAATCTTAATTAATAGTATATAGACAAATTTGCTATGCTCAATTACTTGAACCTATTACCTAATAAGTAATTGTAGTTAGAAATTAAGCAGTGTAAAAAATACAATCCAGATTTATATAATCTGGATACACAAACATGCAAACATACATAACAAGCTACATAGTATCAAAAATTAAGTTGATTCCTGGAGCCTATCTCTATGTACACTAAGATCTTTTAAATTACATAACAGGTTTCAATGCAGGTTTTATTAACAGAACAAGTGATTGTGCATCTGTGAAAAGTCAGAGCGCATCGTTATTATAAACATGATTACAGAATGCCAGGGAAAGCAACACCCAAATCACTACATGGTATAAAACAAAGTTGCTTTCGCTGTCCCTATGTCCCTTTGTATGCTTAAATCTTTAAAACTACGCAACGGATTGTGATGCGGTTTTTTTTAATAGATAGAGTGATTCAAGAGGAAGGTTTTAGTATATAATTTATTAGGTTTTAGACAAAGCGGGCGAAGCCGCAGGCGGTAACCTAGTTTTCCATATAATATTTTATTATTATGACTACTTCCAACATATTAAGAAGAAGAAGAAAGAAAGAAAAAATATTTAATGCCACATGTTAACAACTAGATACTTATATTAAATAAAAAATAGAATAATTTATCAATACATGGCAATCGGGTCAGACTCAGCCATGCTGTCGGGCTTCAACGCCTGAACAGCGCTGATTTATTAAAACTATTTATGAGTGTATATTGAGACAGATTATATTTTGCTTAAATTCTTTATAGGAGTTTCAATTGAAAGTATTTTTTATTTGAACTTACTTCCAGGAGCAATAATATCTGTGCAATCGTTCAGAACAGATCTTCTTCCAATCATGGGTGACAACTCCATAACATCTTTAACAACAGATGCCAGTCTGGTGGAGCCAATGGAACATGCCGGAGATCCCACACTTCTGCTCTTTCTAGGATTATATCTCCTTGGTGTAACGGCACCGTGGGAACGCGCGGGCGATGGTATTCTTGATTTGTTCGACATTTTCTAAAAACTAACAAAATGAAACAACAATTGAAAATTGATATTTTATAGTCTGATGAGATAGAATTTCAATATATTCTGAAGTCGTTTAGAATAATATCAATGCGGAGAAAACAGTATAAGCAAAACAAATAAGATGTAAACATTAGATTTTTATTCTAATTCACGATTTTATATAGAGAAAATGTATAAAGAAAATATAACTTACTTGAGTTATTAAGTTTGTTTTAAACCAATCCGTGAATAACGTCTTTATTAAAGTAATTCACTCAGTATCCACATTTTATTAATATTTCTACTCTTTTTCTTCTTTTCACTATTTTTACAGCGAACAAAAATTAAAACAAACAACGAGTCAACCAAGAGTCAACGAAGTCCGTTTGTCTTACAAGTTTTAAATTTTGCACGTTCCTTTTCAAGCGTAGTATTAACATCAAGTTTATCTTGCTCTATGGTTTATCCTATATATTACTTGCTCTGTGGTTTATATGTAGCTATGATTTTTGAAAACTAAAATTTATGATAAAGTTAGTTATATATTTAAATTTTTATCATACGATACAAAAAAAATCGATGTATCTACATGAGAAATAAATGAATAAATAAACTACAAAAATCTTAAAATGGAACGTAATTAGCATTTTATTCCTCATAATTGACAGACATACCGAATTTACTTTTTAGATACAAGCCTTTTAGTCATCGAGTAAATAATATATTTTAATGAACAGATTTAATTAATATAACTAGTACTATAAATATGTTAATCGTTTTTTTAACATAATAAATTAGGAATGCTACTGATTGTGTACATTGCATTACAGCAATAATTATTTTTATATCAGAGACATTCATAATTACAGTATAATTTATAATTTGTATTAAATGATGACATTTGTTAACAAGATAAAATTGAATATAATTTTAAGTTATTTGAACTAGATGAAAACTTTGCTCTGCAAAAATAGATCTTAGATACTTAGATATATTCAATATGTAGGTCAAAGTTTACTAATTACAAATTTTACACGTGTTTCTATTGTGCGTGGGTGTCTATATAGCGACAGGAAACTTGTGTTGGAAGTACAGAACAATTAATATATTCTAGCTGAAGTTGGAAGGATGAAAAATTTTATGCCCGCGTGGATTATCTAACGATCTAAGAACGGTTATAAAAAACTTTATGCAAAACAATTTCCGAATAATTTCTATATTGCACTGCTTCCATTATGTATTTTTACGTGCACCTACCTATTTTTATCTCGTCATGAGGACTTTAAGGATTAAGAATGTACAAATATACTTAGATAGGAAGTAGGATATGACTATCATGCGCCTACTACTGCACAGAAATACATGAATTTATTCTACAAATATTATATCTCCATAGTAAACTTTTCGGTTTTATTTATTTGATATTACATCATCTCACAACGATATTTGTATGACTTACGATTACTATTTATTTTTGTTAGAGGCTCAAGATTGAACTATCTACAAATGTTTACTATAAGTTATAACGTAGAGGACAATCATTACACCGAGTATTATTATCATCTTGTGTAGATAATATTCCAAAGCGTAGGCGTGTTCAAATACCTATATCGTATAACACGCCTGCTTCACGCGTGGTAAATAATAAAGTTTCTTCGGGAGTAAACTTTATTTTGATGTTCCTGATAGGTAAATTTTTAACAACAAAGTTTTAGGGGGTCTAAGAGGCCCTAATTGCTTCGAGAAACGTCGACCGTGCCGCTTTTTCGCTCGACTTGGCGGGGACATGACTGCCGACTGCCGAGCCCCCAGATTACCTTACTATAAATAAAAAGAAGTTTCCACGAATTCTGAATATGTTTACATACTTACATGTGCTGTATAATTTAATACGAATACAACTCTGTTCAGATTATTTTATATTTTTTAAGTTGAAGTGCAGAAAAGATTTGTTGCGGAACGATTTTGAAACGATAAATTTATTTTCATTTTTTTAGTAACTAGTAGTAACTTTTTTTCTGGTATTTGATTTCAATTCGGTTAAAAATAAAAATTCCACGCGTGAGCCTTGTGCAAAAGCTGTGTAATCTAATCTAATACATATTATAAAGGCGAAAGTTTGTAAGGATGTATGGATGTATGGATGTTTGTTACTCTTTCACGTAAAAACTACTGAACCGATTACAATGAAATTTAGCACACATATAGAGGGTAACTTGGATTAACACATAGGATAGTTTTTATCCCGGAAATCCCACGGAAACGGGAACTATGCGGGTTTTCCTTTGCAAACGCGGGCGAAGCCGCGGGCGGAAATCTAGTCAGTTTATAAATTATAATGATTTGGCGCCTCGACATACCTACCTTGACTTATCTTGCTAGGAATCCCCATATCCCTGGTAAGTGGTAAACATTTGTTAAACAATAAAGTTGTAAGTATCAACATGTTGCAGATTTGCAACTCTGCGTATTGCAGAATCGATATCGCACCCTAGAAATTAAAATGTTCTCGCCCGAGAAGCGACAACATTTAAACAAAGTTTTCTGCAACATTGTCAAACTGCTGCTCAACAAATGTTTACTATGAATACGAGGCTTAGTGATGATATTCGAGGAATTTGATGAAACTACAGACCCGGTATAGATTTCGCATTATCCCTCGGGATTTTGTGTCATGTCCCAGATTTGATCCAACAGATTATAATCAAAATTTCGATTAGAAAAATGACCGTTTTATGACCACCGTTTCTAAAATTAGTTATTCTAAGTAGGTAGGTAGTCACTTATTCAAGGCATCTCAATAGAAAAATAAGAATTTATATTTTTTAAATTGTCAGCCTATTCGTAGGTAAGGAATAAAATTCGTATAATTTGTAACTGATTGTCGAAGGACTTACATTTTGGGAATTGAATACATCGGAAAAGGTTTTCAAGTAATTTGATTTACATATCAGCCAGCAAAGGGGTATTTTGTAGATCTATTTAATAATTGTGCTTTTGATAGGTACACATAATAGGTATACATATAACGAAACCTGGAATACCTTTATGTAGATTAAAGTTAAAACCATAATTTATAACTAGCTGCTGTCCGCAGCTTCACCCTCGCGTCCTTGTCTTATGCGATGATTAGCTCAAGCCGAAACTACTGAACGCATTCATTCAAAACTTTGTATGCTTTGGGTTTATACTTTGTAGCCTATTTATTGTGTTTGTAAATATAAATTGGATTTAGAGAATACTACCTATAACGTGGATTATGTGGATCTGTTCCCACTGGGCATGAAATAAATAAGATTAAAATGTTTTATTGATCACATGGTGAAAGTCCAACAGATTAGACCCAACAGATTATAATCAAAAGTTGAGCTATTTCAGTAATGATCATGATAAATTTTTACAAACCAAGACACGGACTGACGAACTAAATATTCTTCGTAATATAAGTAGAAAATAGAAAATTTCACAACATTGTCGCGTTCGCGTTGAAATTCTAGACATTAAAAAGTACAACCGATTGAAAGTCACAGATTGAATGCCTAACCCAGGCCTAAAAAATTAATAAAATGAGTGATGTGTCGACTGAGGTGTCGCATGTGGGACACCCGAATGGAACGAAGAAAAGTGTCGTGAGGATTTTTCGTGACGCTCGCTTATAGCACAGTATTACAATAATAATATTGTAAAACTGTGCTTATAGCCTCCAGCCAGAGTACCACGATAAGGAACTTCGTTCCAAACCCAAAGTCAATGAGTTACACCAAAGAGCACGTAATGCTAAAATAAATAGATTCAGCGGTATGAGACGGCATGTTTGATTAACCAAAGATATAAATTACTATTACAATTATTGTCTTGTTATTTGTGTTCACGTGTTTGTCGGTGGTGTGTGATAATGGAGAAAATAGATAATGTTCAGACACAGGTTAGTAATTTTGCGTACTTTTTACTTTATAATAAAGATATATTAATAACATAAGCTCAGTTAAATAGGAAAAAAAATAAATGCAACACTGTTATGTTACAGTTTTTGTCAATAATAATACAAAAATATACAGTCACACAGTGATTTATTAATCTTCTCCCTTTGATTTGATGGTAAACAGTTAGTACCTAAACAATAAAAAAAACCTTCACAGAAATGAATTTAGTAGGGACTTAAAAATGTTAAAAGAAATTTAGTGTAGACGTTTTTATTTTTTTTCTGTCGGGACTGGTTGGTAATAAACATTTGATAAATATTTTAGTGAAGATTTAGCGATTACAATTCCTAATTAATTCCCTGTAAGTAATCAATACTCAATACCATATTTAGTAGGAAGGTTGCAATTTAACACTATGTTTACATACATCTCATAAAATATTTATAAATTATTTACGCGTAATTTGTAATAGGTATACCTTTAAGCTTTTTTTTAAATGTATATAATAAAAAGATAATATATTAAAGACTGGTAAAAGGAAAAAAAATTAGGAGGAATATAAAAACGAAATAAAGGTTAATGCTGTCGTCTTCAGACTTCAAAGGAACACAGTAAATAGATGAATAATTCACCAACATAGGATAGATAGAGGTAGAAATAAAATGCACGTTTGTCTGTGTGTAATAATCTGCAATATATTATGACATTACTATACATATGGTTAGTTATACTATATTATGGAGGCAATAAAATACAATTTGGGAAAGTTTCAAATATTAATTCGTATTATTACAATTGAAAATTATCTGACACATGCAATGGGAACATTTTATTAAAATTTTTGCAACTTTGTTATCGATGCTCCATTTCTGTTAATCGTAGCATGATGTTACGTAGCCTTCCTCGATACAAAGAGTGCTGAGTGTCCAGCTAAAATGATTTATATACTTACCAGAAATTCTTGTGATAAGCTTGTTCTAACAATCTCTTGAACTTAATAACATGAGTTCTATATGATGGTTCTATGCTTCAATATAGCACACAGTCTTTGACTACAGGATAATAACAGAAACATAACTATAAGATTATCGCATAGTCTAGGTGCGTGTTTCAATAATAAAAAATGTGTGCGTGTACTAGAGTACACACGTAAGAAGTGAAACTTCTTTATGTCCTTATTTTTCAAAAAATAATGCACACGCTCGTCGCTACCTACTTAAATATTTACACCGGCCGCTGCTGCAACTCGCTCGCTTCGCTCGATCGGCTCGTGCGGTAGTTCAAAAGTTAACCTAAGATGCTCGTCGCTTCGCTCCTCGCTACCTATTTACATATTTACACCGGCTGCTGCTGCAACTCGCTCGCTTCGCTCGCTCGGCTCGTGCGGTAATTCAAAAGTTAACCTAAGATGCTCGTCGCTTCGCTCCTCGCTACCTATTTGAATATTTACGCCGGCCACTGCCGCGACTCGCTCGCTTCGCTCGCTTGGCTCGTGCGGTAGTTCAAAAGTTAACCTAAGATGCTCGTCGCTTCGCTCCTCGCTACCTATTTAAATATTTACACCGGCCGCTGCTGCAACTCGCTCGCTTCGCTCGCTCGGCTCGTGCGGTAGTTCAAAAGTTAACCTAAGATGCTCGTCGCTTCGCTCCTCGCTACCTATTTGAATATTTACGCCGGCCACTGCCGTTTTCAGCTTATAAAGGATTTCGACTTAGGCGGATTTTGATTGGACAGAGAGTTTATAAATTTTGAATTCATAAAATTATAATTGAACACCTGACACCAATCAAGCAAACACGTGTTTACGTGAGTCATAGATTTATTATCGTATACTCCTAAAATGTTTTCTAAGAAACAATAGTGTACTTACATTGTCGGCACGTTCTTAAAGTCGGTAACTTATTTTTGTTCGAACAATAGAGGTAATAAATTCCTAATGATCAAGTTGTAAAGGTTGTAAAATAAAAAATATTCTATATTAAAACGTATATATAATATGTGCGTCATTAATTTCTGACTGTTTCGAAATTTGGTGCAAAATAAAATAGTGTGTAAATAAAATTTGTAAAAAATCAATAAAATAAAACAATTGAGTAAAGACTAAAGATCTATAGGCATATTATGTATGTATTTATACAAGATATGTATATTATATATTTATACAGGGAACTTCTCAACGTGTTATCTATGAAATTATACTTTTACTCAATTGTTTAATTTTATTTACACACTGTTTTATTTTGCACCAAATCTCGAAACAGTCAGAAATTAATGACGCACATAGTTAGTACATAATATATACATATTAAGACAGAGGTTAAGCTTAAATAACTTGAAAAATAAATAACATGATCACGCCCACGTGTTGGTGTTTTAAAAAATTCAATCAAAAACTGAGGTTAACTTTAAATACAATTTTAGAAAAATAAAGAAATTCACTGGAATTAGAATTAAAACAAACCCTTTGATTTTGTTGATCACTTTAATATAACATGTATATAGTCACGAGTACGGCGTAACGCAAAAATGTAACGCGCGCGGCGTAACGCAAAAAATGTAACGCACGCGGCGTAACGCAAAAAATGTAACGCGCGCGGCGTAACGCAAAAAATGTCTCACAAAATTTTTGTCCACCCCCGATAAAGAAGTTTCACTTCAAAAATCGTTGTTTCAGGTTAAGGATCGTTTTCCAAGGATCGTATTTTTCATAATTCTCACCGAATTCTGTGAACGCTTCTCATTTTCTGGCATGAAAGGTATGGAAATAAGTTGAATATTTTTTCAGTTAGAACAACATAATTTCATGAATTGCTTTTCAAGGCAGATGTTTATTGGTAATGACTAAAGGAAGGTTTGAATAGATAAATGTAGTGTATAATTGAGTGGGATATCATCGTCGTTCTTATTTTCAGCAACTAAACACTAAATTATGAATAAGTAAATAGAACCAGTCTGGTTCAACCTATGTGTTGATTATTGACAACATCTACAACCAACTTTACAATATCAAGAAACCATCTTTTTAAAACTAACATGTTCGAGAAATAATACTGTTTTTCCAGCATTCCTTACCTTATACTTACGAAGTAAGTTGGGTTATACCGATGAAGGGGCAACGGAGACTTACCACGTGTTCACTACATTTGTGTACGTGTTCCCAATTATCGGCGGAATCCTTGCTGATAACTGGCTCGGAAAGTTCAGGTAAACTTGCTTGAGTTGTTATTAGAAATATTTGACGGTCCGAAGACTACGCTGCGAGCCTCAAATTCTTGGAAGTTTTGACCACAAATATAGCAATATTTCTAGTTTACACGACCCAATTTCATTGAGATCCTTTCTATTGATTTACGACTATTATAGTAACATGTGTGACATTTTGTGCCATTCTCTATAATATATCTAGACACTACAATATACATTTTAATGTGTAATAACTTTCTTTATACGCTTCATTTTCCAGGATAATAAAGATTGCTATTTTTTAGGACTATTCTATATTTGATGTTTATATACGCAGCTGGCAATATATTAGTGGCTGTGACAGCGATTCCAGTGCTCAATTTACCTGCAAAGTAAGGGCTTTTGAATTCTAGAACCCACTTAAATAATAACTTTGGAAATGTAGAGTCAGCCAGGATATGGCAAAATTAATGATTAAACTGAGTCACTATAGTGTCTGAATCTTTTTTCAGATATAGTTCAGTCTTCAAGAAAGTTTCTAAGGCTATATTTGTATTGCTGTGTCTTATGTCAGTAGCTAGTGTTCTTTTTTCTCGTAACTTTGTTCTTACTATTCATTATTATTAACTCTATTCAGCTTCATTCTTCTTCCTTGAGCAATTATTTTATTTCCTGAAAATATTATGTGTATTTAATGCCAACAATACAATTGACTATTATTTTCAGTACATACACTCTCCTGGGCCTGTTTATGATAACCCTCGGTACGGGGGGTATAAAGCCATGCACTACTGCGTTTGGTGGTGAACAATTACAATCATCTGAACACCAGAAGTATCTAGCTATCTACTTCAGTATCTTATACTTTGTGTTGTGTGTGGGCAGTGTGATAGCGAAGATAGTGTCGCCAATATTGAGGTCGGAGGTGCAATGTTTTGGGGACAAAGACTGCTATTCGCTCGCGTTTGGCGCTCCTGGGTTAGTCGTTCTACTGTCTATGGGTAAGTAAAGGTATTACATATACGTATAATATTGTTAAATTATCTAAGTAATTGAATGGTTGAATTGATATAAGCAATACTTATTTCGTTATTTGTTATTTCGTTATTGGCAAAGCACAGATATATCAAGAATATTCATCAAATGATAAAAATCGCCTATACTTAGTTGGTTATAGGATAAAGATTTATAGTGAAAATTTATTGAATTCGACATGAATACGTTTACATTACATTCCAGTAGTTAAATTATTGTCCAATTTTCATACGATACGCTGGTTATTGCAAAAGTGACATTTCATACTTCCCGAAAAACTATTTAATCAAATGGTACATTTTTGTATACGTATATTATACACAATAGATACATTTCTTAGCCAAGTTTTCAAACATTTAACTCAACCACCAACGTCTATGGTATATCAATATGAATATAGTAAATTCTGAAACTCATTATTACACCTAAGATATGAACTGACATATCACTATTAATAGCGTCTTCTCTTTTGTATTCACAAGTGCCTTGATCATTGTTTTTAGTTCCGTATAACTTTACAAAGGTCGTTTATTTTCAGTTATTTATTATTCCAATGTTACAATGAAAGTTTATTGAAATTACAAATAACATTATCATCGTTCAAACTTCAAATATTGCGTAAATTTAGAAATACCTACTGAAGATTTATTACAGCACAGATAAAGATCTATTATTATATCATGTTTGAGCATTAAATATTTATATTTACTCAATTATTGTATAAAAAATTATCATGACGTCATAGGTATCATTCGAAAATTTTCCTAGAAATTAATGGAATTTAACCAATTTTACTGACGAGAAACTTCTTAATAAGTACATAATATGCATTTAAAATATTCAACATAATTCTGAAAGCAAGGTAATTTAGCCTGAATAATGTTTTTGTTTTAGTTATTTTTGTGAGTGCACAGAGCAGATACGTAATAAACAAACCCAACGGGACTGTCCTGTTTGATTTTGTGAAGTGCATTTTTGTAAGTATAATAATAATAGTTTTAGTCTCATAATAACTACGAAAAACTTAGTAATTAGTAAAGTCTAATAATCGACTCTGAATTAATCTATACTGACATTATAAAGCTGAAGAGTTTGTTTGTATGAACGCGCTAATCTCAGGAACTACTACTGGTTCGATTTGCAAAATTCTTTCGGTGTTAGATAGACCAACAGGAGTAGAGCACTGCGGGTAAGACCGCAGGGCACAGCTAGTAATAAATAAAATTTTAATATTGATATTTTATAATCGTAAGATTTTACTAAATTGACATATTTCATCAGGTAGGTTTAAAGGCCACACTTATAAAAGGAAAGATGAATAAAAATGATCATTGGTTGGACACCGTGCAACACAAGTATGACAAGTCATTCATAAGAGATGTGAAGAAAACGTTATCTTTACTTAAGCTGTTTACTGTTATACCGATGTTTTGGGCTCTGTTAGATCAGATGGTAAGAATTTAATCCTTTTCAAGCTCTTATTTATTCTTCCGATCATAA
>CAJQZN010041766.1:0-14681 GCA_907164685.1 Colias eurytheme | reverse complement strand
TCCCTAGTTGGCGCTTCCGCCAACGTCACCCAGATGCCTATTTACAAAAATTGCAGCTGTGGCTCTCACGGGTCACCCTCTGTAGCGGCACGCGGCTTACGCTGCGCTGCCGACGTTGCTCCACGTCTCGTTGTTGTTGCAGCTCGCGCTCCAGTTGGCGAAGCCGCTTCTGTTCTTTCTTCAATGCCTCTTCACGATCCTGCAGCCGGCGGCAGTAGCTGCGGCTGCGTCCACTGGAATCGCGATCACGCCCCCGAGTGAGGCTGCGACTGGAGTCACGTTCACGGCCGCGAGTGAGGCTGCGCCTGGAACGCGATCGGCTCCGTCGGGGAGTTCCTGCGTTCCGTCCAACATCGTTTGATTCCATCTGAAACTCGTAGCCGGAAAATTGTGTGCATTAGTATAAGATCGGGTAACATTTTTATTGAAAAGACAAAATCAGTAATATCTTGAAAACTAGGCGTGCTACGCAGAAAATAACGAAATTTTGACCCCCCCTTATAAACCCCCAGACGCAACAATAAAAATAGCCACATTCAGGTTTTTTTTTTTTTACCCTCAATTTAAACTTCTCCTAGTTTAATGATATTTAAAACTAACGGTCCGCCCCGGCTTCGCCCGTGGTACACATCCACGTTTTCCCTCCATAAGAGCCATCCTCGTACATCGAGGAATAAACGAAAATAAGAAAAGTAAGAATTAAGGATGTCGGTTCAGCCGTTCTGGAGTTCCGCGCTTACCAACACCATTGGCGAGTTATCTTTATATTATAGTTCCTTTACTGTTATGCGGGAAGCATAACATCAGCTTAAACTTCGAAGGTAAGTGGCGTAAAGTGAATATCATGCGTTCAATGTCTATTTACAACACGGCTTCAACATCTGGTATGACGTTAGGTTCGGATCACTATAATAAACTTCTATTCGTGAAAGCAACTACAACGTTTAACAATCAGACTTTACAGAGCATAATTAAGTTGTAGGCGTGTACTTACACTTTTATTGTCTATCCCGCTTCTGAGATGTAAGATCCCCTTGTAACACTGCACTGGTTGTCGAGGGTTGTAATTAAACTCCAATATTCAAACTCTCAAAGACTATATTTCTTGAAAATGTCGGTAACAAAACTTAAGTACAACCGAACACTTCGAGCGCTAAGTCTCAACTGTCGTTTTGAATGCCGCGCACCACCAAGCGGCCATCAGTGTTGCCAGTTGATTAAACAATTAATATGGAATTATAAAAATATGAAATTATAAATAATCTATAGTTGATAAAATAAAATAATCTATAGTTGATAAAATAATAATAATAATTAGAAAACCTTACAGTTGTAACTTGTTTGTGTTGTAGACTATTTCTTTTAAGCTTGTTTGTTTAATATTTAAAAAATGCATTATAATAATATGTTGCATTCATCGCTCTATCTACTAACGTATCATGTTTACAGAAAATATTATTTATGTATAACATTACTATTCATCTATGATCTAACGTAAAATCAACTGGCCATAAATACTAAAAATACTATATTATAAGGCATAATTCATCTTAGAATCCTATTTATAAGATAACATTTTTGAAAGGAATATTCCTCATATCAATTGAACGTCAATATTCATATCCCTTGCAAATAACACAACCACAAGGCTTAGGACAGTATTTCCACAAACACGAATTAAATTACAGTGACATAAAGCCAGCCATAAAGGTTAGGCATTGAAGTCGACGTTTATAAGTAATAAACCCATAGAAGATACGACTATATCCTGACTCCATATATATTCTCATATTTGTGCGAATTTACGATCTCATGCATTCAAAGCTTTATTCAATTTTCTGGACAGAAATAACAAACATTTTTCTTATACTTGATCAATTCCTCACGTACTCCTTAATGTAATGAATCCAAATTTATCTTCCATCCAACAACCAAAGAAGAAAAGAACGAAAATTATTAACAAAATAATATCAAGATAACCGCCATTTTAATGCTGGCCACTTTCATGTTGTAAAACCATTAAGCAGATTCAAAAAAAGAAAAATTAAACCGCGAAAATAGCTTCAGATCCGGGGCTACCACAATTCTCATTAACAGAACACCGACAGAACATCGTAATCTATCATTACAACCGAGCGTAGCCAGCCCTATAATTTCCTCACTCCCTGCAGAGATCTCCCGTCTCTTTTGCCGGTCACAAATTTCAGTAAGTCAAAGAGAGATAACAGGCTCAAATGAGTGCAGCCCGAATTCTCCGTACATTTTACATTTGGAATTATATTTTATCATGAGTTGGTTAAATTTTCATTCCAAAGGTTATGGTAACTTGTTTTTAATCGTATGGTATAAAAGTGTTTCCATTTTGCATTCAATGTTTGATTAAATGTAATTTATCATATCTTTTTGTTGAAATGAATAATTGCTCTCAATAAGCACAAAACAATACTGATGTTTTTAAAAAATATGGCAAGATATGTGTACTGGGTACATTTATCGCACATACTATATTGTAGATGCATGAAGAAGCTACATATTTGCGGATAACCAAAAACAACAATCTATATCTATACTTAATATTACAAAACTGAAGAGTTTGTTTGATTGATTGAATGCGCTAATCTCAGGAACTACTGGTCCGATTTGAAAAAATTCTTTCAGTGGTAGATAGCCCATTCATCGAGGAAGGCTTTCGGCTATATATCATCAAGCTAAGACCAACAGGAGCTGAGCACTGCGGGGCACAGCTAGTTACGAATATTTGGAGAGCTTTGTAAAAGCAAACACCAAATATAGTTTCGCATTCACAGTATTAGTACCGTTTATCTGAGTACCAAATAATCAAAATCATACCAAATAAGCATTTTTGTCTTTCCCTATAATCGATTTGAATAGCCAGAGGAAAGGGAGGTATAAAGCGTCCGGTACTTGAATGAAAGATGAATAATGATGGATTACAGATTTCTCTTGGTATTAAATATATTACCCCTACTTGCTATAGGTGAGAAACTTGTCCTACTCCTTTACGATGAAACAGCTGATGGATTTTGATATCAAGTTAAAAGATAGGATTAAGAACCAAAAGCAGGTTATTTATTATTATTTATTTAACACTATTGTACAAGAAATTTTGTACAAGAAAACAAATGCAATGCTCAATATAACAATATTGCATTAAATAAATTAACATTGAACAAAGGGCGGCCTTATCACTATGCAGTGATCTCTGCCACACAACCACGGGTAAAAAGGTAAAGAAAATAAAAAATACTAGGTATTATATTTGTTATGCAATACCCACACTTGTTATTGCAAGATGACAAGACCTAGTAAGAATCAAACGGTACAATCACAAAATTGCAACTCTGATACTCGTAACACAATTTGCAAACCAACATACTCAATTCCCCACTGACCATATTAAAATAACTAACCTATACGTCCACTCTGTCGTAACGCGTTTAATAAATTAAACGAATATTAAAAATTTAAACCCGATTGAGCACGCCTGTCATCTGTGTCGTTACAATATCGCTTCATACTGAGGAATCCAGCCAATGACCTTAACTTCTTTGAATAAAGCCTAGTGGGTAAAAATATAACCGACGAACCTACACACAAATTAGCACCTTAATATTCAGACATAAAACACACTTTACCACTCCACGCGATAATAGATTCACATTTAACGTGATGCGATTAATATCCAATCATATTTCTCGATTAATTTCGCTACACTATAGTCTTAATATCCGTTTAAAAAGTGACTAAAATGTTATAAAAGTATTTTTAAAAAGACAGCACACCGCGTTTTAATTGAATTTCTATAACGGTTTAGTAATTAACAGCTATGTGTAATGAATATAATAAATTATAGTTTCCGATTATGTTTAATGTTTATTGAAATTTTTAGAATCAAATTTAATAAGAGTAGATCAACTTTGACAAAAAATAAAAGCATCTCAATAAAAGCTGTTTTATTTTTCGCAATCAAATAATCAAAGATCTTTAGCTCAGTTTCCGTTATTTCCCGCTATTTTAAAAAGTATCTCTATATTATAGTAGGTACCTCTATGTTTTATGAATTGTAGCGTTGCCAGATTTCAATGCAAATTTAAATTGAAATGGAAAGTATAAAACTATTATATACTGCATTTTAGAGCTGGTTCCAACTCATAATAATATAAAAACAACCAAATTATTCTCAAACTACAATAACTAGCCTATCTTGTCCACATTCTATAAACAGTACTATAGGTATACGTACAGTTTTCTTTAACTACTTGAAACTCATTACGATCCATATGTCAGCAGATGCTATTGAGAACACAATGAATTGTCAACCGACGTAAAAAGCAAGACGAGTTGATTAATATACGAATTAAATATAAGAAAAAAATATATGTAAATAAAGTACTAATCGTATCATAAAAATTCAATTTAGTACCAGCCCTAGAACGATAAAAAGTGAATGTACTGATGTGGGAATGCATCGAGTAATGCAATCTTTTTCTAGCCACATTAGCTGTCTACGTTAAATGTAGCTGACATGAGCAGAAATATCTTGGACACAGCCACCCCGTATCATAGGTGTATCAAATAAGACTAAATGAACCAATTGTTCACGATCACTGGTTTACAATAAACAGCTTTTTTTCTTTTTTCTTTTCTATTTGTTGCCAGTACTTACTTTATCTTTTGATCTCTAGAATATAAAAACTTTTGCTGATAATAGATACTCTATGGACTAAAAACTCCTTTGAAATTATTTGAAAGAACGTTAATTTAAAACATTTCTAGGCAATAATTTATTCGATGCATTTATTTATGGTTTACCAACTAAATTAAATTTTATGTAAGTTATCCGTTGCTACCTTTTCTTGTTTGAAAAAAGAAATGATCCCATCGCTTTTAATTAGAGAAAAGCTAGATGTAACTTTATCGTGTCATTGGAGTTTAAATATAGTATCAGAGGCAATTAAGATGCGATTTTTAATATCCATTCAATAGCGCACGAAGTAAAAACATTGCCATCATTAAAATTCTTGACGTATAAAGCCTTTCAAAACTAGGTTTTTGCTTACATCTTGTGACATTTATATTGTATCTTAATTCACATTTATTTCAATGCACCTACAATATTGAAGACGTTTATTTTTAATTTTACTTTTCTTAAAAAGGCCTGACTCTATTCGGAATGTTGCCATAATGTTTATAATAGAAATTCCGCTTGAAAATAGACTATACAACATCATAATTAATCTGTTGCCTTATTTAGTGACACGATGAAAATATAAATAAAATATTTTATTCGTTATTAATTATTTATTGGTTATATTTATCAGATTTCGCTTTAAGGAATCACTTCTATTCTGTCTATCGTCCTTTTTATAAGTTTAAGAACAGCACAAAAATATATTTATTTTAAAAATAGTAGTTCACTTTGATAATCACTTGTATTATCCATATTATAATGCATTAATGTATATTTAATTTTAGTAGAGTTTAACATTACAATGAAATATATTAAATAAGGACACTGAAACAGAAACTTAATGGAAAATAAGTAGCAATACATTGTAAGCTTTCATCATATAATGCCCATAATATGAAATTATTTCTACATTTGTAATTACTCAGGCTGTTAAAGCGTAAAATTACTGCGATATTTCAATAAAAGTAAAAAGCATTAACAAAACTAAATATTAATCCTCGTACCTTATAAGTACTGAATGTAATCGATCAGACACGCGGGAGTCCGCGGACATATTATCATTTTACAAGACATTCTTGTATTATATAAAGCGAATAATAATGCGCATTGCAATGCTTAATTGCTACATGCGTTTGTGGAACGATAAAAATAGAGCCCAATGTGTAGGCAGTTGTTTATCGCTATGAAGTCTGTGGATTGACGTTCGAATTTTAAATATGACAGTTCGAAGCTTTTTTTCTTTTTTTATGCTAACAACCAGTATCATGTTTTAAAACTACAGTTTACCATACACATTATTTTGTATAAATATAGAATGCTTTTGTCTGAAGAAAGCAATGTATCATCTACGTTATAACATACATGGAATATTGTTAAGAGAAAACAAAGGTGAAATCTATAATTAGGCATCCTAACCGAACGGTGCATAATAAATCTTTTTTAACACTAGCAATGAATTATACCGTAATGTTCCCGTGGACATTTTTATCTACAGCGCTATTAAAACATGACAAACACTCTCAATGTCGATTGTTTTTAACTTTTTATCTTTTACTAACATAAAATACGAATTGTTTTCGATGTAAGTTTATTTTTTATGTCGAAATGATCGATGTCTGTTTAATTATGTTAATAAAGGGTTATATTTTTGTTATCGTTTGAACGTAGAGTTTTATTATATGCATTTCAGAATGCGCCTAGTGTAACTCTCTTTTTACTATGGTATAATTGCTAAGCTTTTTTTTAAAATTCACACAAAAAATCATGACTGGTAACGACATATCTATACTAATATTATAAAACTGAAGAGTTTGTTTGTTTGAACGCGCTATAATCTCGGGAACTACTGGTCCGATTTGAAAAAATCTTTCGGTGTTAGATAGCCCATTTATTGAGGAAGGAAATCATCTCGCTAAGACCAACAGGAGCGAAGCACTGTAAAACCGCGGAGCACAGCTAGTTTTTTTTATAAAAAAATATATTTAAAAATCCTCTTTGAAATCGAAAGGCGTGTTTCACATTAAATTACGTTATATATGGCATTAAGTATGGATATAAATAACCTAGTATAAGTGAAGAACGGTAAAGTGTAATTTCATTAAGATAGAGGACAGACATTTACCTCAGTTTTTACGACGCCATTGTAAATTTTCACTTTCATCGCGTTTATTGGGACATGCTGGGGTTTGTTATAGTTGTATAAACCCGTTTTCGTGTATAAAAAAAATAAGATGAAGAAATTTACAATGAAATATATCATGTATTACTTATTAATTAATATTTATTTAAAAATAATTTCAAAGTACCATGAGACAAACATCACAAAGAAATCTAATAAAACAAACTTGTTTAATCGTAGATTTATTTAATCTCAATTCCAATTAAATACTTAACAGACAATTAAAAAGCGTAAGTTTCGTCATTAATAACAGTAAATACCACTTGCTCTACAGTCGTAATTAATTCAATTGTAATTATTAATGAGAAAAGCCAGCCTCATTACTGCGTACTTAGCAAATGCAGGGAATAAAAACAATTTTTTAACGATTCGTCCCAATATACACTGAAGGTCTACCAGTTAAAGAATTTTATAAATAACACCTGACCACACACATACTATCTATAAACTTTGTTATTTACATTAATTATTTCGATAATTCCAAGGATTACGGGAGAGATATCATTAAGTCTTATATTTATCAACGTGAATAAATAATTATTTCCTTTTACATGTACTTTTATATTTTATAAATGTAAAATGGCAAAAAATCTTAAGTGAAAAGTATCGTGCTTAATTGCATTCTGCTTCTTTGTTGTTAATTTATGACTTAAAAATAAAGTTTGGTGGGCAGTTCGGTTTAAAATATGATTATAAAGTTCATTAATTAATATATTAATAGTTATAAATTAACAGTATACAAAGAAATAATAATAAACTCATTTACTTTTACTGTGTACACTGAAACACCCCTTCCTTATTTTCATCGATTTGACTCCACATCCGCTAATACATAACAAGGAAAACCTCAATACGATCATTATATGCAAATAATTACATAAACGTTCTCGTAACCGATCTCATAAACTAAAGCAATCATATGCATAGGAAATAACACAAACTGTGAACACAAATGATGCGTGTTACCACAGTAAAATTAGAAAACCAGTAATAAAAAAACATTGTATCAGTTACCACAGTTAAAATTAGAAAACTGTTGCCAGTAACAAAAGATTTATGCAACGTGTTATATATCAGTAATTAATCTGAGGTAAAGCACGCTATTCATTTTCGATGCGCATAACTTAATGGACAGTGATCTTGAGAGAAATCGAAATCGAATGATCGTGATGCAAACTGCACTTTCATTTACATAATGGCACGTATTTATTATAAATACTAAGCTGGGGATGAAAAGGTATTCGTTTTCTTATCGCCATTTAAATAAATATTAAATTGTGAAATATGCAATGTCAATTTATTATCTGTGCCGTTATATTTAAAAAAAAAATATTCTATAAGGTTCTTAATTTATAAACAGTATTTTTCTCTAATACATTTTGCATACGACACAAAAAGCGAGTTGAAGCAACAATAAATAATACGTTTGAAATTTCCATTAACTTTTAAAATCTCAGGCTCTGAACGGAATTCAGGGCCATAATCTAAACGGTTACATCATTAACAATCGCGTGACTATGAACCATAAGGGAACGTGTCCTGCGGGTGTTTACGACTATTTAACTTTTGCTAGACCAATTTATTGAGGAGCCTTCACTCACGTATAGATTCATTAAAATGGCAGACCGAGATAAGAGGATCACCCATAGTCTGCATGCTATGGTATTATGAAACAATAATTTAATTTATTGTTGCTGGATGGACGTAATGGGATAATAAAAGTTCTCGTATTGTATTTATAAAATATGGCGAGTTGTGACAATGCAAAGGACAACTCACAAAGAGCCGTTTTTGCAGTGCGACGCGTTTTATATTTCCATAAAACATTGCATAATATGACAAACAAAACAGGTGGAATAATAACGCTCTACATTGACAACATTTAAGACGTAAAATTAATGTTTGAAGTCTTATTCAAGTCACCTTAAAATACATTCATCCCAAACCAAGTCCAAGGATTAAAAAAATAAATTAGGAATTTCGAACTAAACGCAAAAACGCGGGTGCCCATCCTACGCGCGCAATCAAGCGGTAACCATGGCAACGCGCGGAATCCAACATGGCTGCCGTATCTTATCAGGTTATTGAAGATGTTAGCCGGCAGTACCGCTACTGATGTAGTTTAAAGACTGCTAATGTGGGCGCTATTTGTGAAAAGCGTAAGTAATAAATCTTGATGCTATTTTGACATAAACTCTGACGTGATAGATGTCGCGAAACAGTTGGCATTAAGCCGTGATGTGTGTGTTACTTCAGGTAAAGTTGCTAGATTATTAAATTTAAGAACCAAAAAATAAAAATGTTGTTTGGTTTTATGAAACCACGGTAAAAGTGAAACTGTTCGAACGGTTCTGAACACTGCTTTGTGTAGCGCATGTCGCGTCACGCGTGACGCATGACTCGGCAGCCGCGATACACGCGACATGCGCTACACAGACCAAAAAGTTTGAGACGATGTAATAAAAGTTTCACTTTAAAACCCACACCCACAGCTTTTTTAAATAAAAAAACTGATAAGTCGTAAAATCATATTTGAATAATATATCACCTGTCGCCCAATCCCAATTATAGTATAATACCTAAAGGTAGGTATTATAATATTATGTATCAAAATCCCAATTTTATAACTTACCTACAAAATAACACTAATATTTTCAAACATACAAACCTTGAACGTTTCTGTGTGGTATTTCTCCGATTTTTCATTGTATCCTTTATATAGAGGACATTGTAATTGAATGAGAATATAACTCTGATATAATAAACCGTTTGAAACAGTCTATTCAAGCCCCATAAGCATAACGATTAAAATTCAGTCATTACCCGTATTGGGAAACAATCTTGAAGTACGTCGACGTATAAATGGGAAAATTTAATATTTATTCCTGTTTAATACATTTAAATACAGTTATAATATTGTTGATAATAATCTTCCTCAATAATGGACATATTTATTTTATAGCCTCTTGTTTTTTAAGTTTTGTACTAACTACCATTTGCATTATGCAAATACAGATTTAAAAGTATTTAATTTAATAAAATACAAATAAATTCATTTTCGTTTCATACACAGAAATTATTATTTCCATCATATTATAACGACACAACTCAGTCGTCATTAGACAGCTACACCAAGAAACACAAGTAGAACCTAATCAAATCATTTCATTAAAGTACAGTCCGCGAAACAAGTTCAGCCTTAACTCCTACGAAGCTCCTACGTCTCTATATACAAGACCTAAATGTTAAATAGCTCCACACATTCACACAATCTAACAATTGTATACATTTAGTTCGATTCCGAAGTAGGCACACGTACGCTGCTATCTCGATCGCTTTGTGATCATATCCAATCTAATCTGTACATTGTAACTTATAATTTACAGCGTTCAAATGGACTATTATAAACCCATTGAAAATATAACATGTTAAATACGAATGTAAGTTGTGTAATCAAATAGAAAGAGAAGCGAATGTAAAATTAAGGCTTCATTGCTATTCGGTTCTAAGTTCCGTGTAGGTACTATTTTTGAAGTGAAACTTCTTTATCGGGGTTGGAAAAAAAATTTAGTGTAACATTTTTTCGTTACGCGTGACATTTTTTCCGTTACGCGCCATCTTTTTGCTATCCCTACCACGCGTGATTCGACGGATTTCTGTAAAGTTACATATATGTAGTAAATTATTTTTTAAAAAATAAGGTCATAAAGAAGTTTCACTTCTTACGTGTGTACACGCACACATTTTTTTTAATAATCACAAAAATAATTAGAATACTCAAGTACAACTAGTGTAAACAATACAAAAAAGGTAAATATGTTGCTCTATCAACGAGCATTGATATAAACAATACCTACATATAAACTAGTAGGTATATTGCTAAAATATTATTATGAAATAAAATTAATCCAATCGACCATTATTTTCCAATATTAAGAAGTAGTTTACCTACTTTAATGGAGCTTAACTGTTTTAGAGCTAAAAAAAAAACATTATTTTAAGTCCAATTTTACCTAAATAATAAAAATTTACTCATCAATATAGATGTATATAATAGAGGTTTTAACATTAAAACTACAAATCGTTTTTAAATTCCTCCCTACAAACGGTTACATACTGCCAAGAAACACTTGATCGTTTTTAGCGCCGAGAAAAAACCCGTTACTATTTACTAATGGGGATATCACGAACATCTATCATAATGCTTTCACAGAACCAACTAACCCTTCCCGTCTGCGAAAAAATCTCTTATCTACTTCTGTTCTTATAAGGGAATCTGATAAAGCATCCTCAGCTAATAATGTAGGACAAAGTATGCCAATATAATGAAACGATAGAAATACAAATCACGTGCGATGTTCTAACGTAAATACGTAATGGCTACAGGCTAGGCCGATAACCTTATACGAGAATTTAATGCATATTAACATATAGGGAATTTAGTATGTGTAATACATTATTGTACCGTGTACGGGGCATTGTTTTACGAAATATTTTTCTTGTTGTAATAGTAAAGGTTTGAAAAAAAGAGCGTGCGTGTCGAGCACAGGTGTCAGAAGTGAAACTTCTTTGTCAAGATTCAAAGATACCAAAATCGTTGCCTTATTCCATGACGTGACGGTATTGCCATTACGGAACCCTGAAATTATACCCTCAACGCGTCTAAAGAAGTTTCACTTCAAAAAGATATTAGTTTTTTTTTTAATAAAAGAAAGAATACATAAATAAGTTGTTACAATATATAACAATGTATATAAATGGAAGTTGCAAACATAAACGTTAGCCAAAGCATAACAAGGTTAAATACCCACGCAGTTACATAATAATAGTATTGAAAGTTACACCTACAGGTGCAAAATCAATTAAATTATTTAATTGGTCCAAATATTTTCGCCAAGTTTAAAAAGGTTAAAATATCAACTGTATCTCATTATATAGGATATTAAATTATAACATTTTATCTATTAAATGAAGAGCAATTTCTATTAAAACATAAATATTTCAGTATCACATAAACTAGTTAAAAAACATCATTTAATAACCACATTATGACATAATAAACATAAATTATCTCCAACGAAATTAAAAGAACAATAAACAATAACCCACATAAACTAGCGATAGCAAATTACTTTATATACAAACTTGTCATATACGATTCAAGTCGCCCGCCGTTCGCCAAAAGCTTATTGGCTGAAGCGCCTAAGGCACCATACGCTGTTTAAATTTCAATTTAGATCGCAATTTGCGATGCGATCCAACCTCGCCGAAACTCGCATCACTCCACAAGATAGATTTATATCCCACACTTATGACTATGTTTCGTATATTAAAACGAATTAACCGTAAGTTATTACCTGACGGATTCGACCGATAAGATTTAATGAAAATCAGGTGGTTTTTTAACAAATTCGCATCCCGGGCGGGGAGCAGATAAAAGAAATTGATCTGTCTCAATAACTAATTGTCGAGACTTGTTTATCGTAATTGCGTACGAACAATGTTTAAAGATTGTCGATAAGTTTTAGTGGGACGAAGTAAAGTTTTGTTATTAAATAAGTTCCGAGATATATTGCGTTCGCGCTTCGTTATGATGGAGGATAAAGGGGAGGCGAGTGTATTAACTCTCGGGCGCTGGTCCTCGTTATGGATTAACTTGATTAAAATACATAAAATAGTTATAACATCTAATTAAAGCATGATAGAGTATTCATAATATGATTTATGAAATATTTGCATAAAACTCTCCTGTGTTTATAACACAAATTCTGAACTTATTTTCAGAGCTTTTTTTTTAAATTAACCGCTTTATCAATAATAGAACTGGTGAGCTCTACATTGTGGCTCGACTATTGTGCGATATAGGTATATTGTTTGTTTCTTACCTTTCTACACTGGATTGTCTGAGGAGAATAGACATGCCTAACATTGATAACCAAGAATACATTAGTCTTTCACCGATACGATACCGATAATCGTTTACTTGTACATTAATAATACATAATATACTTACTTATTATTACCGCAAATTGAAACACCGTAACCTTTATGCTGAATCTTCGTTCTGCTAATAGAATACGCTTTACCTCCCACAGCGAATATCGCAACAATTACTCCAGGAAGGAATCCAATAGCCCACAATTATTCCATCGCAACAGCTCTAAACGCTGCCTGACATTTCACTGACATTTTCAGCGACAACCCGACATAATCATTCGACACGACTAATATAAACTTTCACAAATTTTGAATACAGACCGGGTATAATGAAGCATATCGTTACATGTGGGTTAATGGTCGAGTTTCCAAAAGTTTTCTAAGAGTAAATAGCGTAATTAAACCTACAATCACGAAATGACTCTATCCGATACAGTTATGATTAATACGTACGACTGGACGGCCTATAAATGTATCATCGGAAGCTGTAATCATGGACACGCAGAGAAAGTTCTATCATTTAAATTCTTATAGAAAAATATTGGTCGCGTATAGCTATCATTAGCGGCAGTAAGCTTTAATTGGCTGCGGTAATGAAGTTTGTATTTTCTAAAAGATTGCGTTTTTAAGAAAGTTTCTGCCGCATTTTTATGGGAGTTTAAGTGAAGCTTTAAGTGACAATGAACAATTCTATCACTTAATGTTGCATATAATGGTAGTTGTATTCTAATGTATGTTAACCATTATAAAGTGATTTAGTTTTTATGTTATATTCTTAAAGAGCGATAAACATACATTTTACTGGATTCATAAAATAAATTAAGAACTCACCTTTAAAATACAGCTGCCAACTGCTTCGTTCTCCGGCACGGTGACGTTGTAGAAGGATTGGTCGAATATCGGCTCGTTGTCATTCACATCCAACACTGTCACTAGCAACGTGGCCGTTGACGACAAAGGAGGGTTACCACGATCACTCGCCACCACCGTCAAACGTGGCATAGGATTCGTCTCACAATCGACACGAGATCGAGTTGTCACTAGACCAGAACGCTCATCGATAGAGAACCAATCGGATTGGGGAGTGGGAAGCAAAGAGTAACGTATTTCCGAATTTTCACCCTCGTCTACATCACTAGCTGACACTTGCAGTACGGGAGTACCGGGCGCAGCGGCCTCTGGGACACTAGTTTTGTAAACGCTTTCGAGAAATACCGGGGGATTATCGTTAACATCGGTCACTCGCAGATTGATTATACGCGAAGCGTGCAATGGAGGCGAACCTTTATCAGTTGCAACTACATTCAGCGTGTACGAAGACTGAGATTCGCGATCTAACGGTAAAGCAACTACCACTAAGTATATGATATTATCATGCGTCCGCAAATCGAAATGTCCATCGCCACCGCTTAAAGTTACGTTAACGTTCGAGTACTCCGTTTTCGAATCAGGATCGTGCACAGATATTCTAGCCACGAATTCATCTAACTGCGCCGCCTCTGATATTTTCGGGGTAGCGTCATCGCTTAAAAATATCACGTCAATTGTAGGCTGGTTATCGTTTACATCAGTAACACGTATGGATACAAATGCTGTTGTTTCTAAAGGCTGTGCGCCTTTATCTCTAGCGACAACGACTAATTCATGTAATTCTTTGGTCTCGAAATCTAAAGCTTTATTAACAGTAATTTCTCCTGTATTTGGATCTATTTTGAACATGTTTTCTTTATCACTCTGTCTTCTATTAATAGAGTATTCAATGAAACCGTTTTCACCTGCATCTGAGTCCGTAGCGAAAACTTTCAACACAGCTGTTCCTACAGTAGCATTTTCAGGTATCATAGCTGAATACGC
>CAJQZN010041764.1:0-32602 GCA_907164685.1 Colias eurytheme | reverse complement strand
TCCTATTCAAAGGAAGTCCCTACCTCCTATTTAAAGGAAGTCATCTTTCTTTCTTTCATACCTCCTATATATAGGGAATCAATACCTCCTATTCAAAGGAAGTCCATACTACCAATTTAATGGAAGTCCATACTTCCAATTTAATGGAAGTCAATACATCCAATTTAATGGAAGTCCATCTATCATTTCAAATAGAATATGAAATACAAACGAGTTTACTCGTCGTCGTCGTTTCAGCCATGGAACGTCCACTGCTGGACAGCCTGCGTCCAGTGACTCCCAGCCACTCTAACCAGGTCGTCTGTCCATCTTGTGGGAGGTCGTCCCATGCTTAACCGCCCAATTTACATGTAATGTCATAATAATATAAAATTATAACAATGGCGGTTGCGAGTCCATAATACTTTGCCACATCTTGGTAATTACTACATGTTACCACTTGTATTTATATTGTGGCTTTTTATGCATTAAACAAACATGGATATATTAATTTACCCAATCTATTTATAGTCTAACGACATTTTAAATATTTATTTCTAATTTCTAATTTTAACGAAATTAGTTATAGATAAGTAGCAGTCGTGAAAACGTTAAGACATTTAAATAGTTTGCCACTTGAATAATATAATAAAACTAGGTGTGGCTAACACACAGTATTTTAGTGTATACATATTATGTATATATATTAAAGTATTTTAAATATTTTTTTTCATATTAATTATATTCGCATTTAACGAGTCGCGGTATAAGCGTTGTATGCGTTCTGCGGCTAAAATATTCATTAATGTGCAGGTAGTTCTAAAATGTTTCAATACAGTTTAATTCTGTTTAAATTTAAAATCGTTCCTTCCTATTCCTTGAATGCGGAATTCTAATTGTTTTTATCAGCATTTATTGTTTAATTTCTAATAAGTGTATTATGAATTCAGTGTGTACATAGTAAGTTTATACTTATTTACTTATTTTCTCCTTCTGAGTGGAACAAATAAGCGCAATTAAATAGTGAATGAGTAATTATTTTCCAACAACCTAAACACGGTACTGTTCATCAAATAGGTATATTATCACAGAAGCCTCTAAACTAGGTTTCCTCAATGTGAGATATACCGAATAATTAACTCAAAATAAAAAGAAGTTTAACCTTTCCTGATTACATTATATTATGCTCACATGATGTCTTGAAAATAAATTACTTACTTAAATTCAAATAAATTATTCAAACCAAAATAACTGCGTATTCTAATTACTAGATTAAAATTCGAAAGATTTTATTTTTATTTTGTCGTTCTATTTTAACTTGTGAAGGATTTCGGATAAGATTGAAATTGCATTTGTATTTAATGTGAACCAACAGACGTAACGGTTATTCTGTCTTTAACATTTCAAAATGAATTCTGGTATGTTACTACATACCCTCTCCCTTTTTTATTAAATTTCTTAAAACTTTTTATTGCACGCGTACTCTTTATAATATTGTAACACTGACCTTTTACCTCGTCGCCACTTGTACTGTGCTTACAGTACGTATATATGTAGAATTGCACTGGCTCACCACTACACTCAATAGTGCGGGAACACGTCCATTCCAGTCCGGCATCGGCCGTCGACTGACTAATGACAGCTATAAGCTATCCCCACCACTGGTGTACGTGAGACAATGTATATATCTATTTCCTAGATACACTACAGCCTTTATAATATATTATATTATATTAGATATTAGATTAAGATTTTGTGCTCGAATGTTCAATGATTGAGGGAATTTCGTAAGGGAATTGTTTGATAATGTTGGTCCTAAAGCTGCTGGTTTATTTATAATACAAAGTTAACACTCTTACCTCAGTGTTTGTATCTTAAAATAATAAACCGTCGAAAATAATCTTGTGATCGATTTAAAAAGTTTTAGTATATTTATGTATCTCTATAAAATGTATTGTACACATCTTTAACATTAATTTAATTTCTAAATATTTATTGATAAAAAGGAAAGTAATGTGGAATTCTATTTTATACGTTACGTTTTTTTATTATTTTGGTTGCATAAGGTTCAATGCATTTAAATTTATTTATTTAAAAATATGTTAGAAATTTGATAAAGTTATGAAAATTTACAAAGTTAATATTCATCATTAATTAAGAATATTATGACACGAATTATTTAAATGTATAGCGATACAGGAAAACCGTGAACAAAATTAATTCAGATATTAAGTAACGAAGTGTCAAAAATAAATTAATAATGTTTCACTTAAATATGTTAATCGGTTCGTTAATTCGCATCATCATAAAATATTAATTTCACCTACTTAAGATGATGTAATTGTTTTAAAAGTACTTTTATTACACATGTTTTTGATTACCACAATTAAAACTCTTCTCACTTTTTATACCTACTGTTTTAATTGAAATCACAAATAGATTGCAGGTTAAAAAACTTCGGCAAAATACTATTCTACTCGATTCAATTAGTAATAAAGCACAACGACTGTTATTTTTTTAATTGATTTGCAATAAAATTTAAAAATTGATATCTTGACTTTCTTAGAAAAAAACTTCCGAATTTTTGCTCAAACCATTCAAGCAATGGTTGAAAGATAGTAATGGTAATTCGACACTTATAAATAACTAGCTGCTCCGCGCGGTTTCACCCCCGTGGCTCCACTCCTGTTGGTTGTAGCGTGATGATATATAGCCTATAACCTTCCTCGATAAATGGGAGAATAAACACCGAAAGAATTTTTCAAATCGGACCAGTAGTTCCCGAGATTAGCACGTTCAAACAAATAAACAAATAAACTCTTCAGCTTTATAATATTAGTATAGATAGGTATATAGAATTTAGGCAAATGAACTTAGTAATCAAACGTAATTTTCAACCATACAGAGGACTTTATTATAGCAAAACTTATATAGAGTCGTACACGATTAAGCATGATTTATTAAAATCCAAGTAATAAAGTTCCCATTGCTTAAACCTGAATACAGTATCTATACTAAAACCTTCGATCTTAAAATAAATAAATAATAAATAAATAAATAAATATTATAGGACATTATTACACAAATCGACCTAGTCCCACAGTAAGCTCAATTAAGGCTTGTGTTGTGGGTACTAGACGACGATAAATATAATATTATAAATACATATTATATAGATAATAAAATAGCATAATACCTATGAAAAATCTAAAAAATAGTTCTCAAGTGAAGCTGGGGTCCACTTATTGTTATTTTCAACCGGCATACAATATAATTATTAAAACGACATAGAACAAGTTCTTATTAAAAACGGACGAGAAATGCGTAAAATATTATTATCTTTCATTGATAAGAAATCTCTGTACATTTTTTAAGTTTAATTTGTAGGCGCAAATATGAATTTAAATCATATTATACGTTTAGAAATACAACTGCAATTTGTTGTTACGCCGAGAATTGTATTTTTAATAGGTATCATATTATAATAATTGAAATAAATTAAATCTTTTATAATCATTACCTCATTTTTGTAAGTTACATTAAAAGGTATCGTTTTGAATAAAAATAGCACATAACATTTGACACAAAATAGGTCAAATATAATATTTGTTTGGTACATTGTATAAAATAAATACTGTTAACTATTTGTGAATCGTGGTTTGACCCACAATGTTAAATCACTTGTACATTGCTAATATTATTGGTTTGGTTTATACTAAACATTGCTAGGTTGAAAGCTATTAGTATAAATCCAAAGGAAAATATAAGATAATAATCAATTATACTTACGCCTAGTTTGTATGATATGATTAAGGCGGTAGAACAGAGAAGAAAAAGCGCAGCTCAAGCTTTTTAATACGGATTTTAGCTCTCAACTTTTATTGATTTTAGACTACAGCTGTAATTATCGTACTAATATTTTAATTTATAAATTTGGGTAAAGAAATATCTAACAAAAATTGTGTTTTAGATCCGTAGCACTAACGTCTTTGCTTAAATTAACGCCGTCTAAATATATTTTCATAAAACGCATGCAAATAGCAATTATTGTTTTATCTAGTTTGAACAATAATGATACATTGTTAATAAAACCTTATTCTTGTTTTATACAGTATAATTTTAGTGAGATTAGATAGTGACAGTTATGCATTGTTTTAACGAAAAAAGAGATCTGATCTCGAGAGACATTTAATTGTTGTGTGAACTAAAGATCTCTTGGGAATAAATTAAAGTAAAATGTCTTCTAGTTTTTCATCTAGTTTAAGTGTACGTGAATATTATGATGTATTGTTGTGAATGAAATGAAATGAAATTTGAATAACAAATTAGGATTTGTTAGAAATATGCTGTGTTAATTTTTGCTACGTAATTATTATATATGAATAAGTATGTTAAGTTTTAATTGAGATAAAAGATACATGTATTTATGTGTTAATTTGTGTGAAAACTTGAGTAGTATTACTTTTAATTTTGTTGCAAAATTTTGCGTTTTGTCTGATTTAATTTTTAAAAATTATGCACACGTATTTCTAGTTGCATTGTTGCTAAAAATAACTGACAAAATGTCATAAACAAACATACGAATTTGCACCACCATAAACACCTAGCATTTACGGCGTCGTAAAAAAGAAAACCATTCATTCATTGCCCCAAAAATTTCACACACTATTAAAAACTTATGTTCACTTGCTCATAGTACTACTTAGGCAGGCATTTCGTCACACCAACGTGACATATGCACATTAAAAGAGGGGGGAAGGAAATAAAACTGAATGTGCTACATGCTTGTTTGACAATTGTACATTGAGCTAAGATGAGAGCATTCGTCTTTTTGTGTGTGGTGGCGGCGTCGGTTGCCATGCCAACCAGGGAGGATGGCGTCATGGAGAGATTCGTTTCCACACTCCGAGACTGTGTGGAGACCGACACCATGCTGTGTTTGAAGGTGTGTTCAGTGCAGTGATTAGTGAAGTGATAAGATGTGATCCTTGATGGATTTGTCGGCCTTAAATTTTTCTAATAGTGTTCGATCTAGTATTGTTCTAATGTCCTTAATATTGTCGTCCTTTTGAATCTATGGTTTGTTTATATATATCGAAGCTTAGAAGCTTTCAAAGCTCCGCTACTAATAGTTGAGCTTTTAGCGATTTCTTCAAAACAAGATACAATATTGTACATTAGTGTTTACTTTAACATTAACAGTTTGGTAATGGTATTAAAAAAAACCAATGAAGTAACTCACTACTTGTCATAATTTTTATAACGAAGTCGTCGAAATTTCTTGCGGTTTTGTGGTTGCAAGTGAATAACCATACTCAAATAATTTAAACCATATTCAAATTATTTAAATAATATAATACACCAGTTAAAAACTTAACCTCTATTTTTACAGGAAAAAGCGATGAAGTTCACAGAAAACTTGGCAGTCGCAAAGGAATTGAGCCTGGTCGATGGCATCAATTTCTCCAGAACCGGGTCACCACGTTCCGCAAGGAGCTACGAGCCCTTAGCCGACGATCCTAAAGCCAGGGAACTTCAAGTAGAAGAAAGAATCATGGACAATGTAGTCGACTTCCTGGATAACCACGTATTGCAGCTTAGAATGCCAAAGTCCTTCACTGAAGATAACTCTATTGAAGAGGAAGGTATGTAGATTTCACACATGACTTGCAAATGATTTACAGTACGCTTAACTGTAAAGCTCGTTAAGAATAGACGAATGATTGAATAGGTATAGATATGCTAAATGTTGTTCCGTTGTTTTTGAGAACAGTGAATTGGTAATTTTAATTATTGATAATTGAAAATTGAGCTGATAGAGTTGTTCCTTTTACTCATAAATTAATTTATTACCATCGCTTAATGATATCTTTGGAAGTATCTCGATTAACAAAAGTATTACATGTTATAATATAATTACGGGTGAAGTAAGGTCAGGTTACAAATAATAAAAAATATATCAATTTTATTTCAAAACGTGTAATTCTATACAGAGCATAAAGTGTCAATTTCAAATAAAATATCTCCAACTTAATAAATACATTATATTTGGGAACTAAACATTTAATACTATCATAATCATGAGTACATAAATAACACAGTTATACACCATAAAGGACAATGGGAACGATAACTCGCATCATTTATAAAATCATCACGAAATACCACTATCGTAATAGTTCGTGATGTTTTACTAGTTCAATTACTTTCGTGAAATTTCTATTTGTGTTTTTATAGACGTACAGAAAGCTTCATGTAAATGTTGACTATCAAATTTAAATGTGGCATGTAATGGTCGTTTATTTTGGATCGTAGAGGTCATTAAACGGACAAAAAATTAGAATATCTTCAATTAATCATTTCGTCTTACTGTGCATTTACATCAAACGAACATAGAGCTGGAGGTAGAGCAAGAGCATTCGAGAACTCGTATTCAGTGTTGAATGAGCATTCGCTCCTTTGACGTAAATGCAACGTTACACGTTTTTGTTTCTGCCAATCTTTAAATTAGATTTAAAACTTACCTATCTTAAACTTACCTTCAAATCCTACATTAAATATATTACGTATATTAAATACGATATAAAATAACTAGTTCTCAAGATTAGTGTCTTGTCTTACTTGAAGTCCGCAAAGTTAGACAAGCTGAAAAAGAAATTGAAAATATTTTAAAATTTATTAATAAACACTTATGTCATACTTCATTAGAAACGGATGAAGATTATATTAATCCTACATCCGTTTATTAATATTTGAATTGAATTTATTAATTAATTACTATGAAATCTTGAGAGATATTTATGAGAGAATTCTGTTGCATAAGTGGTCTACTTCTCGATGTAAAATTGTAATTAATATGAATTATTTTATTCACTGGCTATGTAATTAAATAAGCATAATTGAGCGGCATGTGAATTGCATAAGTGTGGTAATTTATTTTATTAGATTCTATATGTTTTGGTTGAAGCTGTTTTATGTATGAATTATTTTAAGTTCACACAATGACGTGGGTGCCTATTGAAATGTTAGATCCCTGTCACATCATAAATTTTATGCTTTAAATATTAAAAATAATTGGAATTGTCAAAAGATGCGACAAATTGATTTAAAAGACTTCAACGGTCTTCAAAGCTTTTGAAAAATTGTTTTTTGTTCTACAAATTAAAATCACTAATCGCTACACTTATTGAAAAACATCATTCATACTATCAATAATTTTGTTTCACCTATAAGATGTAGGTACTAAAATACAATTCACTTCCAGGTCGTGGCAAGAAGAAGAAGAAGCTGAAGAAGCTCCTCCCCATCTTAGCGCTCATCAAACTGAAGTTGGCTGCGCTCATCCCGCTGTTCCTTGGTATAATTGCCTTCGCGGTATTCAAGGCTTACCTCCTCGGAAAGGTCGCCTTCATCGCTGCTGCTATTGGAGCCTTGAAAAAGCTGTTAGACTCTAAAAACAGCAAGAGCAGTGGCTGGTCTGAACCTCCTCATGAAGAGCATGGTTGGGAAAGCGGTGGCGGCGGCGGCTGGGGCAGATCCCAAGACGCCCAGAACTTAGCCTACGGCGCCCATATTAAACAGGCGTAATTTATAATACCATAACTAATTTATTTGTGTGAATCTCTATTTATTTCTCGACCACCGTTTGTGAGCGTGCGTGTGACAGTATTTATGTATCCGATATTTATGCTTTAATCTTGACTGATTAATTAGTCTATGTAGGTTTATAGTATGTATCGTTTTATATGTATGTGATTTTTTTGTATATAATTATTCTATGATAGATATTTTTATATGCTATGTATATTCTTCGTATATTCCTTACAGTATTTTTCGATAGTTTTCTTTTATATTTTATCTATTATTTTACCAAATATTTTAAGTTTTTGTTCCAAAGATATATGTGTATTTTTATAAGTATTATGTTTATATATGTATTATTAAGTTGTGTGTGATTGAGTGGACCGAGTCATATAATTTATTACCGAGTTATCGAGAGATTGCTTTAAGTTATTAAAATGACAATTATTTTGCGATATGTATTCGTGAAATTAAAATGTGTACAAATTAAAGATTTTGTTTCATTTTACCTACTCTACTTAATATACCTTTGCTATGTTTAAATAGTTAATAAAATACCTTTTAAGTGAAGAAATATGAGGATATTTTTTTAAATTTTTTACCAATAATACTAAGATTTTCTTAAAGCCAATACTCAACAGTTATTATTTTTAAAAAGTATTACACTAAAGAGACTATTGTACTCGTTTCGACGAGTCATGAACTCAGAAATCAAACAATACAAACCTGTTTAAGAGATCTCTGTGAGAATCTTCCGTAGAGAGAAAGTTATCCATCATTATACAATTTGAGAGATTAGATATTTGAGTGTGAGACAAACAGTTTAAGATTATCTTTATTGTTATTTTACACACGGTTGAAGTCCTCAAAAATGTCTGCTATTTTAACGAAGTATTGTACTAACATATTGTTCTCTTTTTAATAAAAGTTAAGGTTTATATTTAATTTACTAATAATGTACAGTGATTTGTTATATCTTTTTTGAAATAAATTGAATGCTTATTTTTCTTTCATATAATCGGTACCAAAGAAGTCATTTTGAAACAAAAAATTATGCTGTAACCGTAAATTAAAACAAATTAAATACAATAACCATAATTATAAATCATAATCAGTGATAATTACACGCTTTCCTACAAACTAATTTAACCATTATATCACATACAAAAAACACATTTTAGAATACATAACACCCGTAAATAGGACACCAAAGTATATATCACTTTCACTCTTACTATTCATATATACGAGATGATATAAGCGACTTAACTTTCATTTTTGTGAAAAATATTTGTGGTTATGTAATTTCTGAAAGCGATCGGATCCTGTCTTACTATATTGATGAATGGCCTTTGTATTTTAGTGTTTGGAGAACCATATAAGAAATTACCGTTTGAATAGACTTCCTAGCAACATAGTATTAAGCATGTTACTTTAGATTTGTGGGTATAAAATGTTAAAAGCTCTTCCGATAAGCAACGGCCTTATTACCTCGACTAATAAGGTATCTTTCTCTGCCTTTTATTCTATATCTATCTTTTATTCTAAATACGACTTACGTTAAAGAAATAAAGTGACAAAGAGTAATCATATCCTTCTAGAGAAATGAAATGTCAAAGAGCAGCAAACTTGTATCCTACGTTACAACTTAACAGCTGAGTTACAATTAATCTTCCAGAACTTTCTAATATAAATAGTAACAAAATCTCACTGTCCTTTGTGAAGATGTACAGCAAAATGCATTAACTTAATGCATCTCGTGTGCGCATCCGTCGAATGAGACTTTAGCTATATTTCGTGCGCTTTCAAAATCGTCTTGAGCATACAAAACGCATGCAATTGCTATTTTTATCACTTAATGTATGGTTCCAGATAAGTAATGTCTTTGACAAACAGACGAAAGTTTTGTATACAGATTCTGTGATACTTTATGTGTGAGTTTATGATATTTTGTTTCATTTTTACAGAGTAGAGATTAGTTGTAAGTTCTGTTAGACTTTGGTTGTAAGTTCGACAAAATTTTAAATTTACTCTTATAGAGAACTGGTAAGAACATTCATAGTAAGATAGAACTGATAAAACGTTTAACATAACAGTTTTATTTAAATGGTATATTATACAAAATTAGGTGTAATGTTCAATTTGATTTAAATTCATTCAAAATCAATTCGTAAATCGTTTTATTTCCTAATCAATCGAAGTCAATACTAATTTAAGCTTGAAAGTGTTTGAATGAATAAAGATTTTGCTCCAACACATTTAGCATAGTGATCGAAGAGTAAGAATAAGGACGTATTTCAAATAGAAACTTGGCTTTTCACACGTTCATAGAGTAAACAGTTAACGTACATTATTTGTTGTTCATATAATTACCGAACGTGACTCTATTAAAGATGATATTGTATTTTCGTAAGTGTTTTCAAGCGGCGGAGGATTCTAAATGAAAATGAAAATATAAAAATCTTTACTACTAAAACAATATCTAAACGTTTCATTGTCAGTGTTATAACAGTTGGACTTTTTTTTGCTTGTCTCTTGGATATAGGAACGGAGTACTTTATTATGAAGAATTATTATTTCGAATATGGAACTGATAAGTCACCTTTTATATCAAGAACAAGTAGAGGTATCAAGTTATTCATAAATTTATTTCAAACAGTATGCATATCACGCACTACGTAATGAGCTTTTAAGTTCAATTCAATGAAAACACTTTTCCTTCCTGACTTATAACCAAAACTTCTGAAATACCTTTACAATCTTAAAAAGCTCAAATCTGAAATTGCTAATAGGTTTAAAAATGAACTTTACTTTTGCACCTCTTTTCACCGACAACTACTACTTTTTCTACTACGACTACTTATACTGCAACTGCCTCTACTTTAAAATTTTAGATAGATATATTTTCTTAAAAAAGCTCCAAATTGAAATAGCTAATAATATATCTTAAAAATCACTCTCATCGCAACCCTTTTCATTTACTTTAACTAATCCTAGTACTAACTTTACAATTTACACCAGACACTTACTACACGTACTATCTCTACTATCTCTACCCCTACACCCTACTATCTCTACTTCACACACGTCACACGTCAAAAATCAATCCCTATGGAATGCAGCGACCCCAATACGAGCTATAAATCTCGCCACACCCTGTAGGAAGCGGTATCATTGAGAAAGCTGGGATGAGTCAGTAGCTCTTGGCCACTTGGCCGTCGAGAACTGTGACCTTGACGTAACGGTATCGGTGCATGCGCGCACACTGGTCGATTTATTATTGTATTTATTTATCTAAATTTAGCACGTTATTGGCATTTTTAAAATTAAAACCTATTGATAATAAAAAATTAACATTACACAATATAGGAATAGATATAAGGCAGCATAATAAAAACATATAAAATATGTCGTACTATTTAAAATAATATGAAAAAGCTTGATCAATTATTACTAATTCAATAATAATATGTCCAACTCAAATTCTTATTTATTCAATTCCATAACTCAACTTTTGTTCCAAAAGCGGTTTATATTTAACTCTGTAGAACTATAAACAACATAATATGTATTATCATATTAATGTATAGACCAAAGTTGCTATAATCAAATCATTTCAAGTAATAATAAATAAATAATCTTAAGAAACTACAAGAAAAACGGATTTTTACAGTAAAAGCTTAGTGAGTAAGTACCTATGTAGATTTTTCTACGTGTTGATTATTGAGTTTTATAAAATACAATGTTATATTGACTATCTGGCATTTAAAAATTTGGCAATTCTCTCTAAAAATGATGTGAAGTTGGAGAAAAAATTAATGTACTGAATTTTCCTTTGATCAAATTGTAGACTGTAGAGTCACACTGCAATTTGTACTTGTGAATGAAACTTGTAATTTACTCTGCATAAAACCATAAAATTTAATGAAAAATGAAATAAATAAATAAAAAGTTTCCATTTATTAACCACCTAGTGTGATTCGACTTCCACGCACTTGGGTGCGGCACTACGAACTTTCGTTCCGTTTTGCGGCTTATTACAATGAACCTTACACGAATACCTTACGCATTGAAAATCTCACACCATAACCGTCTCTATCGACTTGCAATACGAGTCATAATCGCTTGTATACATTTGTAGGTCAATAAATTATATACGGATGTGAGTATTGCGTACTTTCTTAGTTACGTGAAGTCGTTACGTGTCATGATATCATTGAACTTCAGGTGTCTGTAACATTAGATCTATTAATAATTTTATATATGCAAATGCATATGCAAATTTATAATACTTGACTAGAAGTACTTAGTAGGCTATGCGATAGTTTTCCTTTTTAATTTGACTTCAAACTTTTATGAATAATGCAGAATTGAGAATGCAGATTAAGGTCACATTGGCACATAATTATAAATTATGTCATGAGTAAATTCTGTGTGTAAAATACGCATTAGATTCCTTATTTTTTAATAATAAGCAGTTACATCTAATATTAGGTACAAAGTGTGATATTATAATATACGATTAATCTGAATTAAAAATGCAGGAATGAATATATATACAAAAACATCCTGTGTTTGAAGTGAAGTAGTACATTTAAAAGGAAAATTTATTTGACCCTCGTAAAATTAATATGTGCAAAATATATGTTGTTTAAATTAACCTAATATGATAATTAATTTAAAACCAATATTTGTTCTAAAAATACACCTTCAAGGAGAAAGTTAATAAGTTAATGTTAATGTTCTTCTAAGTGCTTTCCAAGACAGTTAAAACTAATGACATTTTACGAAAATCTCTTTAAGTTCAAAACAAGTAACAGTTAAGTAATTTTAAAGCACAAGTAGATGCAACTATATTTATGTTAGTGTAACTGTTTAACATATTTTTCAAGTAAAGATAGTTAAACTATTATCGTTAATTCAATGACTAAAAATAGTCAAAATATAATTTTAAGTTATAAGTATTCAATTAACAAAGAAAATTGTATTTTTTTTGAGGTTATAGTTTATTGCGAAAATTAACCCCGGTCGTCAAACAAATCTTATACGGGCCAGGATCACTTTTATAAAAAGAGGATAAATTAACTTGAACTTTGAAAAAATTATAGCATTACCTATTAACACTTCTTTATTAACATTACATTACTTTTAAATATTATTCCTTAATACACTAACCAGGAGGAAAAATGCGACGTAAAATAGAAAAGAAAAGACGTGTGGCACTCGGGGACTGCCGCGGTAAAGCTATTGCATGCTATGCCTTCAAGCCACACCTCCGCGCCCGTCGGAGTGGGGAGCGTGAGGTTTTTCGTTACTAAATTTCTGGATTCGGTCCCCGCGCTCAAGACCCGCGATAGAAGCTATGCAATATCTTAAAAAAACTTTGAAAGCATAACTCCAATCATAAAACGAATCAAATTTCTTCCTTACACGCATCCTTCTTACACGCACAAAAAACCTTGAAAGTATTCTACCATCAAATTACTCAATGAATCTTCACACACGCAACTGAAAACATAAGGATCGTCTCCAAAAAATCAATCATTGCATACACCCGACCTCGTTCCTGCGAATATCTACTTTCACTGACTGCACCACGTAACTGATGTAACAATGCTTCTTGCCATTATTTAATCGTTTTATAATGAATGCCACTGAACTTGACTGAAACTAATCATGTTCTACGGTTTTTGTACTAGTTTAGAGCTGTGACTTAAGGCTCTGACGTCATAGATGTTTAATCATTTTGTTTGTAAGCTTTTATATTGTACTAGCTTCCCGCCCGCGGATTCGCCCGCGTTTTCAAAGAAAAACCCACATAGTTCCCGTTCCCGTGATATTTTCCCGGGATAAAACCTATCCTATTTATTAATCCAAGTTGCTCTCTATATGTGTACTAAATTTCATTGTAATCAGTTGTTGCGTGAAAGAGTAACAAACACACACACATCCTCACAAACTTTCGCATTTATAATATTAGTTTATTTATTTATGTTGTATATACCATAAATAGTAAGTAAAACAAATCGTTGCATTAAGCATATGAATTTTCATTTATTGTAAATGTAACAATGTGTGTGTGTGTGTAACAATGGAGAACGTAATAAGGTTTATGTATTTATACTATGCATATTATAAAGTTAGTATTGTATTGATTTTTTTTACTTCTTTTCACCTTAATTTTCTTCAGTCTTTTAATTTGAAAAGCAAGCAATAATAAATGTTTTATTATCAAGCAGATAGAGATTACAAAAGCTTAAACGTCAACTTAACAAGTCAAAGGTCGTGGGTTTGACCACTTGTTAAGTAAAAAAAAGTTTCAGTTTAACAAGGTAAACTGTGCTGACCTAATTTGTTCATATTATATAAAATCGCTCTATTACGAGGCAAAATTAATAAAAAATAAGTTTTAAATAATATATACCTAGGTAGTAATTATGTTGATATACATCCCATATTAAGGAAACATTCTAATTGTTGCAAAACGATTTGTGAAAAGGTTTTATCTATGGCATCTTGTTTAAGGTCAACAGAGAAATTTTATTTATACAGAAGAAGGATCCGTATTTGCATAATATCAACATTCCTAACATTTCTGCTTGTCGGCAAATCTGATAATGTTTGGGCAAATTCTTTACAATGAGGCTTGTATTACTATATAACTTTTTATTTATATTATAACTTTTTTTTAATTCACTTTTTCTAGGTAATAAAGTTCGCGCTATACATGTATGATTTTTAGAACTATATTAATATTGATGAGTATGTCTCCTAAAAGCGCATACGCATAATATATAGAAATGTAGAAAACGATTTTATACGATTTAATAATTTATTCGATTGGTTCTTTACAATTATTATTTATGTAGATATCATATTATTATAATACGAAAACTGTAAAGTTATATACCTATCTATACTAATTTTATAAAGAGGAAAGGTTTGTATGTATGTATGTATGGTTTTCACGCATAAACTACTGAACCGATTATAATGAAATTTAGCACACACATAGAGGGTAACTTGGATTAACACATAGGATAGGTTTTATCCCGGAAATCCAACGGGATCGGGAACTATGCGGGTTTTCCTTTGAAAACGCGGGCGAAAAGCTAGTAGGTATAGTATAATTTCAAAAAAGGTATTAAACAATATGAATTGTAGCAGAATTTTTTTCATATGAAAAAAATCTCATTATTTCTATTACCTACTCTATCTATGATATTGAATGAATGAATTGAATTGTCATTCAAATCAATTGCATTATACAGCATTTATATATGATAATACATTATTATGATAGACTGTAAGTCAATTTTGTGGTCACTGAGTGGTTCTTCATGAATATATTTCAGAAAGAGTGAAAGTGTGTCCACACTTGACGATGTAACGTAAATCTTATGCCACTATGATTACAAATTTCATTCACAAAATGAATATTATAAAGCTTTTCAAGTCAATTTAAAAAATTCTTAATATTGAAGGAAATTGCAAATTTTTCAACGAACATGAATTTCATAAACTTTCACTTAATTACATAATATACTTAAATTTCGAATGCAATTAAATCATTTTTATGGTTTCCTATCGACAGTAAATGTGATTCTGATACAAATTACATATAAGTTTATATAATAACATAATATTCGTTAGTTTGATTACCTAATTTTTTTTTTGAAAATTGTATCTATTCCTTAAAAAAATTCAAATAATTTGATTAATTACTAAAAGACAAAATTGAATAATGCTAAAGATGAATCCTGAAGTTTAAAATTTTTTTCAATGAATTATGAAGAAGAATGATAAAGATGTACATGAACAATTGAGTTAAAAAAATGTATAAATGTGACGTATAGAAAAATTTCGTAGAAATGGACAGTGACACTCCGCAGAAAGTTCATTTTCTAACCATAAAAGTGACTTTACCGGTTTTACTATAAACTAGCGTGACCCAAAAATTGTGATTAAAAAAATAGCTACATATAAAATTAGACATGTTTATTCAACAGTGTGCTATTCAATTTTATATAAAATAATATTAAAAATACTGCTTTTTAGCAAAAATTTTAAAAATACATTTTTATAAAAACTGAGCAGTGAGCATATCAAAAATCTCATTGAAGAACTGGTACCTAGATGAATTTCAATAATCAGAGGTCAAACATTATAAGTTATAATCAGCATACAATTATAGACACTTTAAAGTTGGATTGATAGTCGAAGAATGTGCCAAATTGACACTACATTACGAGTTTTTGTTCATACACCACTCTTATATTCGTACATTGTAGCTCCTATTACGTACGTGCTAAGTGGTATTTCCGCTTGTAGCTACTTTATGGTGTTTAGTACATGGGTACGAAAAATCAAACAATCACACTTTTTCTTTCGTTTCATTTACACCGACATAAGAGTGCGTATTTATTTCGTTGTGAACACACTTCGCTTTCTATCCAATATTTATTTTTCTACTTATCCTTATGTATGGAGTCTCATCAGTTAGCGTAAGTTGTCAAACAGTGCACACATATTTTACGTCATTGTACGAACACTAGTGGGGGGACAAAGGATAAATTCCATGACAATTTTGGGATGATATCATAACATCTCCATCATTGGATCTTGAAGTGTTCTGTAGTGTTTTAACACAATACATAAAATGTGGAAGATAATTGCTAGTTTAGCAGTTTTGGCTTTAGTGCGAAGTAGCCCAGTGGAATATGGAGTCGGTGAAAATATCGTTGGTGCAGTATCGGAATGTATCGACAATGATACATCGTTGTGCTTGAAGGTGAATAGTGTTTTGTGGTTGTGAACGTGCAGTGCTTACACTTAAAATAATCAGTGCGACAAATTATTAGACACAAATTCAAAGTGTATTCTTCCAATACACTCTTAAATATATTTGACATGTAGTGTAATCGATAACCGATCTGGTACATACTATAAATTAAAACGTTATCATTGTTACAGGAAAAGGCATTGAAACTGACGGAAAAACTGGCTATCACTAAAGATGTGAACCTTCTAGAAGGTCTGACCCTGGTCAATACTGGATCAGCGCGATCAGCCAGGAGCTACGAGCAATTATCTGCTGATCCCAAAGAAAGAGAATCACAGCTAGAAGAGAGGATCGTCGAAAATGTTGGAGATTTCTTGGACAATCACGTACTGCAGTTGCGTTTGTCGGACGACTCCGGAGAATCGAGGGGATTAGATGAAGAAGGTATTGTACATTGATATGATTAACATAATACTTCATATCTGTCTACTATATAAACTGAAATTATTCGTAATATACATGACACATATAAAAAAAGTTTATTAAGTAAAGTCCTAAGAATTCTACACGACACTAATGCCAATAAACTGTTGTGTTGAGCTATAATCACTCCCTTTTTGAAATTTCTAACAACAATCAATACATATTGCATTGTAAAGCTAAAAATGTAAAATTAGAGAATTCATCTTAATTGCATGTTACTTTAAGTCCATCAATTTATGACGCTACTTGTACTGAAGTCTAATTATTATTTAACAAATTGTTTTAAATTTCCAGGCCGTGGCAAGAAGAAGAAGAACAAGAAGAAGCTCAAGCAGCTCCTCCCCATCCTCCTCCTCTTGAAACTGAAAATGGCGGCGCTCATCCCGCTCTTCCTTGGTATCATCGCATTCGTTGCTGTCAAGGCTGTGTTCCTCGGCAAGATTGCATTCGCTGTCAACGCTATATCCCTAATCCGAAGACTTCTGTCAAAGAATAACAAAGACCACTCATCTGGTGGAGCAATCTCCTTCGCTCCTGCGCATACAGAGGAACACCCTGGATACTCCTACGAACCAGCACAGGGCTGGAGCAGAAAGGTCAACGATGCCCAGAGCATGGCCTACGCTGGACAACTTACGAACTAAATGAATAACGTGTGAATGTGTGTGTGAATGTATTTATGAATGAATGTTCGTCTCGAAAAAGTACCTCAAAGTAATTTATTTATTTATTACAATAAACTATTAATCAATTTATATCGTTTTTTAATTATGTGCCAGATAATAATTTAATACCACAAAATATTTTAATAATAAAAAAATATTAAATTCTTGCTCCATTAATGCTTGAACTTATCAAAGAAAGAAGTATAGTAGTCACATTTTAAATTATATGGAAATAACTATGTCATTCACTTCGGCATAACGTCTTCTCAGGCTTCATATGGCATCAATTACTTTAAAATGTTAATGTCGAAACAGAGAAGTGGGGACAATTTAGATAAAAAACTCTTACCAATCAAGCTGTTCACACAGTCGATTTCGTTTCGCTAAAGGACGTGGACCTTTAAAAATAAAAGTAAAATGAAGACCGTTTTGATATTGCTCGGTGTGGTGGCGACCGCGTATTCTGGGCCTATAGCTCAGGAGGATTCGGTTATGCGTTTGGTTGCTAGCAATTTTGTGAATTGTATGAGCAGTGATTTGAACTTGTGCCTGAAGGTAATAGTGATTGTGTTTACGAGGATTTAAGTGCATTGTGATAATTTAGTGCATTACAACGCGATTGTAATCAATTTCATTCGATATTTTAATCGTTGTTTTGATACACTCGTGCATTGTACCTGTACTGAAAATCGTTATGGATTGATTAAGATCAATTTAATATTCTTCCGGAAGATATGATGTCAATACTTTTGGATTTTGCATGCAATAAAACTAGTGCATGGCAGTGATTTAATTTTAAATCATATTTCTCAATCTTCAATAATAAATTGATAATTTTTTTTAATTTAAAATTCTATTTTCATATAATTTTAAAATTTAGAATTAAATATATTTATTGCATGACATATTAAAAAATGGCATGATATATTTTAAAGTTAAAGCTTCAACGAAAGCTACATTTTTTTCCAAATTTACCAGTGAATTAAAAACCATAAGTCACAAACCTTGATACAATAATTTATTTCCAGGAACATGCATGGAAGGCAGCAGAAAGATTAGGCACAGTTCGGAAATTGAACATCATTGACGGTCTTACAATTTACAACAACGGTCCACGGGAGTCCAGGAGCTTGGAGGCGTTATCTACTGAACCTGAGATCAGGAACAAGCAACTGACTGAAAGACTTTGGGAGAGCACCACAGATTTGCTGCAGAAGAGTGACCTAGAGGTCAGCTTTGCTGGAAGCGACGATGAGGAAGAAGAATCCAGGTCTATTGATGGTGGTACGTACTTTTTTGAAGTCAATTATGTTAGAGAGAATGGATGGAAAGTTTTAGAAGTGATACTTGCAAATTTTGTGAATGGTATCGCACGTAACCTTTAGAAACAATATGGTATTTTGATACTATATGTACTATATGTTATATTTTTAGTAAGTTTTGCAATAAAAATAGTAAATCCAGTTATTTGATAAGATAAAGAAAAAGTTAACCTAAAATAGAAAGCAAAGAAGTTTTATTATAAGTAATGTTTATATGTAAATTATTTAAATTGGCCACTTATATTCACCATAGCTTTTTCTTTTGCTTTAAAAACAAGCAGTTATTAAACCTTTGTATGTTAATGAAACTTATTCAAAATATTTAAAAGATGATAGAGATAACGTTTCTCTGTAAGTCTTTATAATATTTTATTACTAAAAGTTAATTGTCTTATGGGCTATCATTGTACTATTCAAGAGAAGGAAAACATTTTGACGTAGAAATACATAAAATCTGATCACCAAAATGATATTATTGAAACTATCAAGAAATTTTAAAATAAAACTTTCGATAAATCGCCAATAGCAATATCAAGGGTCAAATATTAATAAGAGAAATGGTGATAAATATCCCGTTGTGAGATTGCGTAAGAGTGAAATACGGCATGGGGATAAAAAGTGTGTCAACAAGACTGGTTTTTGGATTTAAAAATTTCACCAGTTTTTATATGAAAGAACTTCACTAATTATTGTGCTGACCGAACGGTATATACCAAGTGTGATATACTTTTTTGTTGTTGAAAATTTTATTCAAGTTTTACATTTTGCTGTTTGTGACTATTATCGTTTTAAAAATTGTAAATAAGTGAACAGAGTATTCAGAAACTAAATAATTGATTATTTCCTTTGATAAACAAGCTCAGCACTTAAAATAGGATTGACATTTGATATGGTTATCGTATTACTTCAGAAAATTTAAATAAAATCAATATTTGAATCAAATCTTTCAGGCAAATCAGTTTTCTTTGTGCAGTTCATCCTACAATAAATAGATTTTATCCTATTCATGATTTATGATGCTGCATGTATGCCGTATGGCTTTATCGAATATCGATTAGTAAAGTCACGTTTCATAGTACAAAGTAATATGAAAGCTTTGACATACTTGTGATCAACACCTTGTCATTAATTGCCGACATTGTTCATATCTGTGTTAGTGAGTCTTCCAATTTCACCATTCTTATAATTTTTCCTTCTCACGCGAATATATGTCATGCGTCAGGTTAATTACGATTAAGATCTTACTTAACTAGATCGTTTAAAGCTATTGTAGATTTATCTGGCTCCCATATGGTACCTGATTTTATAAGACCTTTAAGTTAATGTTTCAAATTTGTCTAAGGTGATTTATAAATTAACTTTATTGATACAACTATAGTACTTGAGACGATATGACTTCTTATTAGATTATCTACGATTGGGTTCAAATTAAACATGATTAATTAAACTCGCTGTCTAATTTTGCATGACAGTTCTAATTGACAACTTATATTTAATTACATCTTTTGTCAACAGCCGAAGAAGGCCGTGGCAAGAAGAAGAAGCAGCTCAAGAAGAAGCTCAAGCTCCTCATCCCCTTAGCTATCTTGGCTAAAGTGAAGGCCGTCGCTCTGGTTGTCCTCGCCTTATTGGTCATCGCTGCATCTCTCTTCAAGCTGGCTGTGCTCGCCAAGATCGCTTTCATCGCCAAGGTCATTGCTATCGTCAAGGCCCTCATCCTTGCCAAGAAGCATGCAAGCCAAGAGGAGCACACATGGGTCGCTCATGAGGAGCACCCTCCAGTTCACGGTGGATGGGAGCAAGGCTGGTCCAGGTCCCGGACTGAGGCCAACAACCTGGCCTACTCCGCGTACCAGCAGTAATCTACCAAATAGTTTGAGTTAAGACGTGTGACTGGTAATTTATTTGTATGTGTGTGATTCCGATTCCATTGATGTTTCTCGTTTGATTTTCTTTGCTCATTTTTTGTTGTTTCTTGAATCGTATTTGTGATAGATTCTTTTTTTATATAGTTTTTCTTTATTATGTATTTTTATGCTATGTATTGTTTTGTATGTATGATTTTTGTATTATTTATATGAGTATATATTTTATTATATTTTTATATTTATTTTTAATTATTTTACTGTATTTCTGCTATCTATCGTTATAAATATTTATCGTTCTATATTTTATCGTATCGTATCATATTAAAATATCTATTTACTTTTTAATATGTTATAATTTCTATATTTATCTATTGAGAATATCTTATATCTTTTGACTTTATACGTAATATTTTGATGTATTTGAATATTTATGTTTATTTTTTGTAAATATTTATGTATATTCTTGTCTTGATCTCTTTTTATTTTTATTTGATTTATGATTGTTCTAGCAACACAGTATCGTGTATCACGAGATATGAATGTGGACTATTTATTGTGTGTTTGTATTTCAATAGTCATATAAATAAACTGCATAATTTAAAAATATTTTTATTTTTTATTTTTTCATCCCCTAATGTTTCACACAAACAGTAAATAATAGAAAAAATATCGTATTAACAGGAGTTTAATTCTCACATGAATTTACATTTGAATCTTCATTTAAATTTACACTCAAACATCTTCTTAATATCTTAATATATAGATATAAATCTCGTGTCACAATGTTTGTCCTCAATGGACTCCTAAACCACTGAACCGATTATAATAAAATTCGCACACCATGTGCAGCTCGATCCAACTTGAGAGATAGGATAGGTTTTATCCCGGAAATCCCACGGGAAAGGGAACTATGCGGGGTTTTACTCTGAAAACAAGGGCATAGCCGCGGGCGGAAAGCTAGTATACTTATATAAATCTCGTGTCACAATGTTTGTCCTCAATGGACTTCTAAACCACTTAATCGATTATAATAAAATTCGCACATCATGTGCAGTTCGATCCAACTGGAGAGATAGGATAGTTTTTATCCCGGAAATCCCACGGGAAAGTGAACTATGCGGGGTTTTCTCTGAAAAGGCGGGCGAAGCTGCGGACGGAAAGCTAGTAATATTATATGGCTAAATTTATTTCAGAAGCGTTTTAGAATCCGCTAATCTCAAAATACGAATGTAATATATAACAATTTGCACCTGATATACTGTTGACCTGATGACCTTCATAATTGTTTTCTTTTCATTGGTTTATTTAAAAATATTTATAAGTTTTTATTTTATTTTAACACCAACTTGCGGCATTGCCCGCTTGCTCTAAAATTTAAAAAATTAAATACTTAATTAAAAAAGCTTAACTTTATTTTAAAGATCTAATTAGCTGGACGTACAGTGGGAAGTGACTTTGTTTATATTATTGTGTAGTTATATTGTACGACTATAACGTTTACAACAATATTAACACACTTGCAAAATGCTATTGAAAAAACATCTAAAAGAACCCGACTTCCAAATAAATTAACTTTTACTAAGAGTGGATATTTTCAATGAACATACAGAAATTTCACCATTCCCAAATTAAAAAAAAAAAACTTTGTGATTTTAAATTACAATTTTCTGAGAAAATGAACTTTCTGCGTTTACTCAAAGTAGAAACAACATGACCTTAATCGATTAAATTCGGGCTGCTAATAATATGTCGGTACTGTATCGAATCGAATAACATATTAAACTTATTGCCATACATAATATTATAATCTTATATTTAAAATTAATCGCAAAATGTGTTGGTAAGCGCATTGGTAAGCGCATAACTCGAGAACGGCTGAACCGATTTCGATAATTCTTTTTTTATTATATTCCTTGAAGTACGAGGATGGTTCTTATGTAGAGAAAACGTAAATATGTACCACGGGCGAAGCCGGGGTGGACCGCTAGTATTATATACAAAATATTAAGCTTTAAAAACCTGACTGTTACAGAAAACGTTATGGCAATATTCCAAATGTTGCAATTTTTTTTTCACCCATTGTAAAAAATAAGCTTGTTTTTACACATGAAGACATAGAAGGAAAACTTATGAAAGGCCCCAGAAGATTGGAAAATTTAGGAAAACTTAACAATGAATAAATATTTTTTAATTTGATATGTTGTTTGTTTGTGAAGATTCAACTCGAACGAAGAACTACTTGACCATTTTATTTAAATTATTTTACTGTATTAGTACTTATAGGATAATTTTTTCCTGGATCCTCCTTAATAAAGACAAGATGAAAAGCTATAACATTTCACTATTTCAAACACTTTGCTATTATGAATGTCATTAATACGGACACACAATTCAATTAATAGAACAAGATTTTACGCCCGCGACTTCGCCCGCGTTTTCAAAGAAAAACGCGCATAATTCCCGTTCCCGTAGGATTTCCGGGATAAAACCTATTCTATGTTTTAATCCAACTCACTCCCTATTATGACGTGTGCTAAATTTCATTGTAATCGGTTCAGCAGTTTTATCGTAAAGAGTAACAAACGTACACACACATACACATACATTCATTCTCACAAACTTTCGCATTTATAATATTAGTAGGTTAGGATAAGATAGTAATAACATAATGTGTGTTATTATAAAGTTTTTTAACAATATGGTTGTGTTTTTACAACGGCTTTCCTCGTTGTTTTTTTTGTTTCGCGCAAGCTTTAATGGACAAGCATGGAGCATTTAAAGCCGGGTATCCACTTAGGTTCGCCGTGGATTGCGAACACTGTGTGCTCCGCGAACGTGAACGTGTACAGTGTACACACTTAGGCTGCAACATCAGTGCTCCTGTCGGAGCGCTAAATTCCGCGCTCCGGACACGACAGACGGTCGGTGCAAACATGCAGCCTCCAGAATTAGTAGGAAGTGCAGCTTATATTTTGATACATATATTGTGATGGATTACAAACAACCTCCTCAATTTTGGCAAGGTAATATGAATAAGGGAAGAAGAAATAATGCATATATTCATCATTTCATCGGACCACTCCATGTTCGCGAACTTAACAAACACACGCTCGCGTCCACGAACAAACTGCGCTCCCCTTTGTGTTCGCGCAAAAAACCGCTTCCGGAGCGCTCCGCCGTGCTCCGATCGTGCTCCAGTCGCGCTCCGCGATCACGACGTATCCATTATGTTTGGTTTGCGGAGCGGGCGCGTTCGCAAACCACGGCGAACCTAAGTGGATACCCGGCTTTAGACATACTATTATTCATTAATAATATGTTTTACTTATAACTATATACCTACAATAAATACATATAATATATACGTTAAAAAACGAAGAAAAGTTTTCAAGTTTATTCAAAACACTTCCTTTCTTTATAAATACTTATTGGGCTTGATCGATGCTTACTTATAAGTACCTACAAAAAATTAAAATAATATTTTCTCTTATCATTTGTAAAATATCTATAAATATCTTATACTAGTCTTTTTTCACATACGTATATTATTTTTACTACCTATTGGTGTACCTTTTAATTGGCTTAGCTCAGTATTTATTCATCTCAAAAGCTGTAAGATACCTTATCATAAATAAATAAACAAATAGAATATAAATAAGCGCCTAATAAATTCTCAACGCAATAACATCTTGCGCAAGCGCGGAAGAAAGCTTTCTCCTTTTTATAAACTCGATTTCAAGGCCATCGAAGACAATGCTATTTTAATTCTATAGGCTCTACAAAAATAGAAGTTGCTGAAATTGTAGTTGATTATATATTTTAACGAAATTAAGTTACTTTAGTATGAGGTAATTAGTATTTCACAACTCCTTACTGCTAATCTTATTTTGTCATCAAGTCTAACATATATTAACTTTTCAATTTAATATTTTAACATTAATAAAATTTTCTTTCAAAATAATAATATAATCCCCTCACTTAAAATTGCCACTTATTCATATTATGCAGTACCAACTTCTACCTTATTTGGAGTTCACGGTTTATCTCGACGCAACCAAATAATATTTGCTAAATTGTATGCAGATCTAATCCTTTTATTCATACTTTAACATATCCAAAATGTGCGTTCCGATCAACTGTTTTGAGTGGATTCATCCTCACAAACTTTGCATTCATAATATTACTAGGATACTAGTATAAATTATGGAGGGCCGAAAGTTCCAACATTCTTCATTCGAATTAACCCTTACTATTTCATTCATAAACAGTTCTTCAGTTCTTGAACTTGCATAATCCTACTGCCATGAGAAAGATCACGGTCGACTTGCGCTAGCGACTCGTAATGCTAGTGAACTTGGCACTGGAACAACTTTTGCAGTTGTGAAACTTACGTGTTTCAATCTCGTGCCGCTAGATGGCGCTGTAATAAAATATGATTTTTTGAGCTTTTGAGGTAAAAATTGCATCATTGACTAGTTATTAAAATATTATGAATTGTGGAATTCAAAAGGTTCCTCTAAATACATCGGAAATTTTAATCATGCCTGCATGCCTAGATAGCATCCATATTTTTAAAGATAAGTACCTAATGATTTAATAAAATTAGTTTTTTTTCTTTACGCACTTTGGCAAAGACTTACCCTTGTTAGAATTTGTTAAAACTTTACCATAGCTCACAACTGAATTAATTTAGAGTTTTGTTATAAGGTGCTCTGTCGTCTTTGTATGCTTGTCCTTAATTTATTATAGGGAAATAGAAAAACTGAATTTAGGGGTTTGTTATCAATGATGTATAATTATCGTAATTTGTTTTTGAAGAATTAAATGTTTGAGTTTGAATTTTAGCACTTCTTATGGTGACCAAATAAAAACCTTAAATAGCTTAAATTCATGAGCAAAAATGAATATTAGAAAACCAAATCAGTACTGCATTGAAAGAAGCCTCTACATAAAAAATAACCGTATTATGCCGGCATTTAACCTGTCATTTCTTTCCCTTTGACATAACAATGGGAAAAAATACGGCATTCTTATATTGCAATTTTAAACAGAAACTTGAACTTCTAGAGATAATGTGAATGACCTGAGGAATATACACTTCAATTGTGTAACAATTTATATTCTCAGAGGTCTTGCATTGACCTTTTAGACTGTTTACTTTCAAGTTTTGCATTGATTGTATATTATTGAAGTTCTTCTTAAGTCAAGTAAGGTTAAAAATATAGTTTTTTTTTAAATGGTTATTTTTAATTGGGATTTACGAAAACTGTGCGAGTAGACGGAGCCCACATTTTCAAAACTATCTATAAAAATAATGCGCTGAATCGCAAGCAAAAAATGTTACGGATCATATTTTTGTTTACAGTTTACAAGATTATATGAAATGTTAATGAAAAGGTGTTTATGTATTATAATGTTCAATGTACCTGTATTATATTAATTTATTCCTGAATTCCTTTTGTCACCTTCGAACTCGTTGTACCTATGACAATAACGACCAAACCATTACTATAATAGGTTCTTATTAGTGTTATGCATGTAATTACATAATATTGTATTGCAATACACTTTCACACAAGGTTATCTATCCCATGGGAAAGTTCTTTATTTTAAGCTCAGCTATTGTGTAACAATAGAAATACAAACTTGACATTGGTAAGATATTTGTTATTGATTCGTTGTTATGTTGTTTTTATTAAACATTCTTAAGTATAATAGAATACGCAATTTTAGAAAAATCTAGGTATTTTAATGGTATTCGATCGATCTCTAGCGCTTTTGACTCGCAAAAAGCTTTATTATTGCCGTTTATTCGATTTTACTGTCATCATTTTTTTCACAGCCATTTATTATATTAAGCGAATCATAATAAAGTTATTGATATGGTCAGAAAATAATTTATCGACAACTAAAGCTGTATTTCTAATATTTTACTTGTAACCAATGTAAATATTTTAAAATATAAAATACTAGCTTTCCGCCCGCGGCTTCGCCCGCGTTTTCAAAGAAAAACCCGTTCCCGTAGGATTTCCGGGATAAAACCTATACCTTTCTCGGGTATCAAAATATACCAAATTTCATGCAAATTGGTTCAGTAGCTAAGGCGTGATTGAGTAACAGAGAGACAGACAGAGTTACTTTCGCATTTATAATATTAGTATGGATGAGAGAGAAAAATGAAATCACATTACAAAGATAAAGGGAAAATGTAATTCAACACCGATCATTTGATTACACCACTTATAAATTTCAACTTTCACATTTTATGGAGTAAACTATAGAATAAACTCGAGAAGCGAGTTTTATGACACAATAATTCATTTTCCATGAGCTTTTTGAAAGTAAGAGTAGCGAGAATGATCTACATTTGAAGAGTTAACTTGTTAGTAAGTATGTGTATCAAAATATAGCATGTGTGTTGGATTTAATGTGTTTAACATTTCAAAGCGTATGTTGTTATTTTGTATTCAACTCAAACTCAAAGATTTATTTATTCAATAAGACTTCTTCTATTTGAAGCACTTTTGACATGAAAACACATAATGTTATGGATGTATTTTTACGAAGAAGAATCGACAAGAATCTCCATAGTCCATTTAAAAGTTGTTGTTCATAGTATAATATTATGTTGTTGTTATATTATTATTGTATGAAACATGAGATAGTTTTACTCACAAAAAGTCTATTGTGCGAGTTACTTCGGCCAAATTACATAGCAAAGTTTATACTCTGCTGTTATTTAATACACAAAAGAAAGAACGTAAAGTTGAATTGCTTCTTTTTGAAACGTACCATTATGTAGAGGTGCAAGCTTCGATTTAATAGTGCTAAACGGTTACTCATATAAAGTTATATAAAAATTAGAATATCAGTAACTAATGACAGGAATTTTTAGATAAAAACTTTAAAAAGCGCCTAGATAAGCTTTTGACAAATTTTTTCAAACTTTTGACAGATTACTCGACTGACAACTATGGTTAATTACTTGTTTAATACTACAAGTAAAGATGTCATAAAATTAATTTTTGTCTTTGCTTCCAATTGAACCACCTTCATAAAATAATTTTATGCAAGAAGCTTCAAAAAATCAAAAAGAAAGTCACGCACCAGCCATGCCATACACGTGATCCACCGACCGTGTCATTGATTTAGAACCACAAATGTTCGTCAAATTTAATACAGGTGAACCGAAGCTTAGCATCATTGACCACTAAGATGAAATGGATAAAACGAGAGACCGTAGAAAGCAATAATTGCAAACCGGTTTTAACACGTGCCGTGGTATGCGAGATTTCTCGACTAATATTATACGAAATTAACATGTGGAACGAACGTAAATAAAGCAGAGAGAGTGTTTTTTGTACATTGACATGGTTTTAAGGGCGGAGGTTAGAACTTAATTTGAATGACGGAGCTTTGGATAATATTAAAATGACTGTAACAATCCAGAGGCAAGTGCTGTACCATAAAGGCAATTGGCTTATAGCTGCACGCTCACTCAATTTTGAATGTTCAGCATTTAGCACATAGGTAATATGTATTATTTGCTAGCCCACTTCGTTGATCGTTAATTTACACAATCATAAACGACCAACAGTATAACTACATCACATATTATTACTTTAAAGAAAAAAAGTGTACCTATTAATATAATTTGTATATTAACTAAAAGTATGAGATTCCATATTCCAACAATCTTATACAACTGGAATATAATATTATGAAAGAAAGAAAGAAAGAACCATTTATTCCAACACACATAAAATAGCATTGTAAATTATAAATAATAAGTAGGTACTATAAAACATAATATAAATATGTGTGGTTGCGTGCGCTAAAAAAGGAAGCCACTCAAGGATACCTGAGGCATAATACCTCAGCACTGATTTTCAGTGACCCCCTTACGACATCCAGATTGTCAGCTGCTTTACTGGATAATAATAATAAATAAGGACAAAGTAATATATATATATCTAAAAATATAATTCGTGGAGTACACAAATAAGATACCATAATACTTGAATGAATACGCTAATATCTTAATAAATGAACTTACATGAAGAAATAATATGTAATAAAAGATATAATTATATGAATATATAATATGAATTAATATAATCAAAATGGATACTTACTATTAGTTAATTCGTTACAGACGCATCGAAAGCTGTGGAACTTGTTGTTTCAAAACAAATTGCCTATATTTTAAACGGAAAGTAGTGACGGTTATTATAATTATAATTCACAACAAGGCCTAACAAGCAGAGGCGCTATAGAGCATTTTAGGATTAGTGTTAATATTAAAATAAAAATTAAAAGTATTAAAATAAAACCGAAAATATAAGTCAAAAGTCCGAAAATATATTACGTATGAAAATCATAGGTAATCTTCGAGCATTAGTAGTGGCATTGTAAATGAAGACTCGACTAGACGCAGTTGAATGACCAAAAGCAAGTGCCGATGTTTTTGCTATGTTGGTAACACGTTTATATACAGACCTTAACATCATGTTACATAATTATTCTCTTTGCTGAATGCATTTACTATTTTAGATGTTGGTTCACATTGCATTATTTTAGGCTGTTTATTTTTAACTGTTTGTAAAAATAAAAAATGTGTACATGCTATGAAGCTTTGCTGTTATAATTATTTACTACTAGCGGTCCGCCCTGGCTTCGCCCATCATGATATAAAGCAAATTATGTACAGCCTTTATCCGTGCAGACGAAAATAAAAGTGTTAATTTCCGATTTTCTCTCCTTAAGAACATATTTTTCGTAAATAACCTCTTTTCTATTACCTATCATTGACGCTACTGTCGTAATGTACTTAATTACTTAAGTATCATATTTGAGCTTCTGATAAAAAACAACAAATTTATTTATTTCATTCTCCAGAATTCTTAACCAGGCCTTAAATACAAAACTTATAATTACTAACAGGAAACAGTACCCATACTTAACTACGTATTTGACCATGTATGTTATCATAACCTTATTACCGTAATACACTTTCTGTTTGTCTATCTGTCTTAGTAAAAACATTCGTTTAAAGACTATGAAATAACTGTAGAACGTCTTATTTTTAATTGTCAATATATTCTTACAAATAACATAAAACATGTATTTTGTTTTCCAAACAACTTTCTTCATAAACGATGAATTTAAATTCTTGTTGAACAGGAATTGATGATTATTTTAAACCGTTCTTTCTTATTTTTTATAATTAAATATTGACATTACCGTAAATACTTCATATTGTTTTTATTTGTTATTTCCAAAAATATAGTTGTAGAAACGAAATCTATCGAATCAAAATTATCATGAGATATTACAACTAGATACACAAAATAATCATACAATAGTTTTAAATAAATCTTTAAAATACTATAATAAAAATTTATGGCCTTATCGAAATATATTTAGTTATACCATTTACTTCATTCAGTATGATTTATTTTCTCCGCTTGCTAGCTTCGTTAGAAAATTGGAAGATAGTGAAAATGATTTAAAGCTGGATTGTATTCTTGAGATTTATTTGCTAAATTCCAATTTATACAATTTCTTGTTAAATTCCAACTACTATAACGTTATACTTTATTAATATTACATCCGTTTATAAAACACCCTCTACGCTTTTCTTTATCTATTTCTTTCTTCCCACGGAATTATGAACAGATTTAATAAGCCAAATTTCCTTCCTTTTTAATATCATTGGCATAATAAGTCTGGTTATGACCTCAATCCAAGCAATTACTGACTAAATAAACTAATGCCTCATATCTTCAAAAATATTATTTAAAATCAATCTCAGTAAAAGTGATCTTTTCGAAAGTCAAAAGCGATTATCACACGCACATACCGTGTCTCAATGTTAAATCATTTCCAATCACAAAATTCGTTTCCGTTATAAATAAAAACAGTTAACGATGCACAGAATACCGTTACTTAAAATTGCATAAACTTGTTCAAATTAATTATCTGTGCAAAATAAACATTAAAAAAATCATTCTCTACTCGTTCATTATGTCATATAATATATCATCTGTGAAATTGTTCAGCTAGAGATACAGGCTACAATTTAAGAGAGACTTTCGAAGCGATAGTAACGTACTTTCATTAATGACTTGCAAACAGGTAAATGAATGGCCGTGTGTCCAACAATAATAATTTATTCCATACAGTAAGTAATAAGTTAATAACAATAAATTAAATAAATAAGTCTTTGTACAATGGATGCTATTGGTAATACATTTGGTCTAGTTTATGATTGATTAGTGCGGTGAGTACGCTGAGTAGGCGAGGTTCTGGGCTTCGTCGATGTTTTTGTTCCAGTCAGATCCGTAGCCGGAGTAGCCGTGACCGTGGCCGAGATCGTGGCCGAGATCGTGGGCAATATGTTCCACGTGGACTGGGTGGTGCGACTCGTGGTGATGGGCGTGGGGTATCACTTCGTATGTCGTCTTGGTGTGGTCCTGCTTGAAGCAGTATGCGACGAAGAGTACCACAGCCAGAACCAGAGCAATCTTAGCGGTCGCGAGAGCCTTGAGAGCAATCAGCTTGACGATGAACAACTTTCCAAGCAACAATTTGGCTCCAAGAAGTCCGATAATGCCTCCGATTCCGCTGCCTCCCTTCTTCTTACCACGACCTAAAAATAAACATAGGTATTATAAATTCATAGAAAATGCTCCCAAAATATCTTAACCGTATCCTTTAAATTCTAGTTAGCATAACAAATAAGAAAGTTAGGACGTTGGAACCCCGTTGGAAGTAAAGAAACAAGAATTAATATCAGAATCTGGCAAGGCGATGAGCCCGAGCCTACTTGCCCTTGACGAAATTTTGATAAACAAATGTTAAATAGATCTGCCCCCTTTCACTATAACCCACGGACACGGAATCTATCTATTTGAATTAGAAATAAAAATACCCTTTTTCTGGCCGCGACCTAAAAAAAATAAATATTTAAAATCTGTGTTAATCCATAAAACTAAATCATAATTATAATTCAATTAAATAAATTTATATAAAATTTACCTTCTTCTAACGAGCGTTGGAAGGATTCCTTTTCAGCATCGTTCATTTTAACTTCAAGAGCGTGTGTTTCGAATAGGTTTACGACTCCATCCAACAACCTATAGTTCACTTCGGTGTCTCTCGCAATGGGGTCGATGGGCAAGGGCTCCAACTGCTTTCCGGTTCTTAAGGCAGGCTCACCCTTAAGCACTACACCCTCCGCGATAGAAATGCTCCTAGAAGCCCTCACATTATCGACAATTTTCAGCAATTTCTCCTGCAAAATTAAAAACCGTTAAAACTTGTGATGAAATTAAAAATGATTAAGAATTAGAACGGCCCGATGCGGTCACTGATATCACATTCACTGATCACTTTCACTATAATAAAATTATTGACCTTAACACATAAGAAGTAATCCCCTTGGCAGTCCTTGATAAAATTAATCGCTGTTTCCATTGTTTTGTCTTCTTCAGCACTAACTAGCGCCCCTAAGGCCAAGAGAACCAAAGCGAACTTCATTTTTACTTTTTTTAATATTTTTTTTCTTACGGATTAATAATTTTCTGACATCGAGAGATGTTAAGATATGTTTGACTTGCTGTCGGTGCCCGCATACAGTTTTATTGCGCTCCCACCCCACTTTTATCTATTTTCTTTAGACTGAGCTCTCTATGGAAGATATTCGATTCAGTTTGGACCCTAATGTGTATGCAAATCAGTTTGCTTTGTACATATTAGTTGTTATCAAAAGGCGTTGGCTTTACTGGTTTCGTAAGTTCCGAATTCATATTTTCGATATTTTATTTGATATACACATTAGAAATTTGTGTAATATTTTAAGATTAAGTAGGCTTATTCGATAAACGGTTTTTTGTGTATGAAGTGAATTATGAATTTGCC
>CAJQZN010041763.1:0-13342 GCA_907164685.1 Colias eurytheme | reverse complement strand
TTGTTTTTTTTTTTATTTTTTTTTAAACGCGTAGATGCGTTTCAGATTTTCAGGTTTGAATGATAGTGACAATGAAAATTTTCATCTTAAATACAATTTGTATTTGCTATAGTGCAATATATTATGAACAAATTATTGTAAACCTTCAGTGTTTGTAACTTGTTAATGTGATAACTTGAACAAATTATGAAACTGTTATTTCAAGTAGCAGACACAAATATATAGACACAAATGTATGAAGACTCTAATAAATATGTCCTAAATTTTATAACAAATAATATAAACATTCATATAACATTGTGTAAATATTTTTTAGGTTTTCATTTAGTTTTGCGCCGTCGCGTCACCTTGGAAATCCTTGTCAATATGTTTAAAAATAATCAAAACCACATACCATAATTGACTAAAGTTTAATACAAATCGAACAACAATAATTTAATAAATAAATAATGTCTTATGAGACGTTCAAATAAATAGAAATATTACATCCAGTCTTGTTAATCTTTCCATTTTAATTTTTGGATAATGTCGTAGGTATTCTTAGGATAATTTCTTAATGATCGTTCGATAGCCTCTTCTTCCTGCTTTATAGGTCATTTCGTAGAGGTGCCCTTTGTCATCAAACCATCGCACTGCACCTAAAACATCTAACGCCGCGTCCTTGGTACCAGGGTTTAAGATTTCGCCGTGCTCTGTCCGTGAAGATCCATCATTGGCGTCATAGCTGAAAATAGAAATTCAAAATATTATTGACTGCATTGTAATATATTTAGGTACTTATCATAGTCGAATGCACGAATAGGTCACGAATAGGTGACTCAAACCTAATTCAATTATCACTGTGTAATCAAAGATCGGTATTATGTTTATAAAACCTGATGGATATATTTTATGCCATGGTTTAAGGCAAAGTGGAAATATTAAATAAATGATGTTGCAGCATATACATAGCATGTGAATTTGTGCATTATATTTGTACATACAAAACCTGACAGTGATATTTAGAAATTAAATAGAAAGAAGTGTCATATTATTTATAACTAGAGGTCCGCCCCGGCTTCGCCCGTGGTACATATTTCGCAATAAAAGGTAGCCTATGTCCTTTCTCGGGTATCAAAATATCTCCATACCAAATTTCATGCAAATTGGTTCAGTAGTTTAGGCGTGATTGAGTAACAGACAGACAGACAGAGTTACTTTCGCATTTATAATATTAATATGGATATAGGATATTTTAGATTAAAAAAAATATTTAGTCACAGCTAATTACGAGTAAGGAGGCATGACGTCAGGCGTCAGGTACGTTAAAACTATTTATGTAAATTTTGAAATATGAAAAATGGCAGAAATAATTTAAAAGTATGTATTTTGTGGGTGACGTAATCTTAGATAAGAACACGTTTAACGGTCAGACTTTTACCTACCTGCTCAAACAAAGTATAAAGAATGTACAATTGGTTCGTATCTAAATCTTAACCACATGGACAATATAAGTCCAGAAAATTTTAGTACTTTAATACAAACAGTTTAATTAACCTAAAACTACCAATTGCATTTGCATAATCTCAATATAATGTATTTTCTTAAAATCATTTTATTCTATGATATTTTTGTAGGGATAGAACATATTTACGGATAAATTCAATGGGTGAACCACACTCAACTAGGTATGCATTGTTAATCATGGAATAAACATCTGAATAAAAAATTAAAACGTACATGATAAGTTTAAGGGTATCTTTACTATTAAAACTATTAAAAGTATGCTGCACGATCAGATATTATAATGCTCAATATATTATACTTGGCCGTTTATTCAAATATTGCCAGTTGCATGAAGGTTGAAAATTTTGCCTTATACAAAATACTGGATAATATTTTAATACTTTTGCTAGATTTAATGTATATATACATATGCAATTAGGCATATAAATGTTATTTAGTTATTATGATTATTTTATTATTAAACACTTGACCGTAATTTGAAGCTTACTTCATTGAGAAGGTACCTAGCTTTTTCCGCCTATTTTTCCCTCTCTTTCCGTTGTATATATGCTATCTCTCTCGCACACCTCTCCACCAGGTGGCGGGGCGCACGATAATGTCGGGCGCTGGATGTTTTTCATTGGCGTCTAGCTTCCGCCGCGAGAAGGTTGTCTACAAGACTACAACCTTGGTGCTATTAAGTATTAAGTATTGCTTAAAGCAAGTGCTAAAAGTGTTAAAAAGTGTATCCCGTCGGATCGGTACAGTGAGTTATTTTTACATCTATTCTAATAATATTTTACTTAAAAATGAGTAAAAATCTTTAAAGTCAACGGTATAATCGTTGGACTTTATTTAAAATGCTGAGGTTTTTAATGAATCCTTCAGCAATAGTTTATTTTTCAATATGCTTAAATACTTAATAGCATGAATAAAGATATTTAAAATTAACGATACAACCGTTACATTTTACTTGAAATAGTAACTTTTCTTTTGAAATATTTCATTATGCAATATGTACTAATTAATATTTGAATTTTTAATACTGTGAGTAAAGCTATTTTAACGGTGTTACCGTTCGGCTTTACTCGAATCGTTAATATTACTTTTGTGATTATTTGATATTACTAGATATATCAAATACCCTCTCTTGTATATAGATATTTTTAATATTTTATTTCATTTTTAATAATGTGTTTTTATTACAAGGGTACAAGTGAATTTTTCGTGGAAAAATTACAATTAATACTTAGTATGGATATGAGCCAACTCAAAGCTTTACAGGCATACAATCCATTGCTACGACTTTATTACATTGTCGTTATCGCTAGGAACGGTTCGGAATTCCTATCATAGTTTATTACTAAAAATTATCGAACGAGATGAGTCAGCTCCAAGATGTCACGACATGTCAGAACATGTTGTGATTTTATTTTATAAATCGTACGGGAGTTACCGCTCAACTGAATAATGATGGAATTCGCTCATGTATAGTAGATACGTACCATGAATGTTCCACACATTCAAAACTATCCGTAGTCTATACGTGTCCTTTTATGAGTATTATTCTGATCCGTTTTTATGTGAAAATAGACATATTACACACGGCTAATTTGATTGAAAATTACGTTTCCTATGTTCAAATGATGCAACTTTTTTGTTAAAACGAGTAAGTACCAAAATTTTACAATTAAATTCTTTGGTTTACTGAACTTGTGCTGAAAGGGTTATCGTATAATAATTATCGAGATATCTTAATATAAATTAGATTTAGATACACTTATTTCAAAGGATTTACAATTCACTTCTAACGTTTTAGAATAATATTATAAACTTGTACACCTTGACAAAAAGTAAAAAATTGCGGGTGAGTGGAGATTATTTTGTGCAATTAAATATAACGTCCTACGACGGTATGGTTGCGTTCGTAAGGAATGTTAACGGATATAAAGCAACTAAATGTTACATCGATTGCATGAACAAAAATAAATATGAATCGAAGTTCATTTTAAAATTTAGTGAATTGATTTGAATTATGAATTTATTAAATGTCGCTAACATTGGAAAATAAGTTAAAGGACCTTGTTAATTGCTATATTATTTAAATGATTATTTACTGCTATTTTTATATTAGCACTAAGGTGTATTCTTGCTCGAAGCAGAATACATAAATGTGGCCACTACTCCTCGCAGGGGTTAGCAAGGTCAAATTCACCCTCGCAGGGTGTCTCTTAAGCATTTTTTGGCAGGCCCTACTTATTTCTAGTTACAAACATCCCTCGCGCAGCTGTCGCTCGCAGGGAAATGGTGCAAATATATATCGGCCCTCGCGGGGCTTTGATTACAATCGTCCCTCACGGAAAAGATGGTGCGAATATATATCAGCCCTCGCGGGGCTTTGATTACAACCGTCCCTCATGGAGAAATGGTGCAAATATATATCAGCCCTCGCGGGGCTTTGATTACAACAGTACCTCACGGAGACATGGTGCAAATATATATCAGCCTTCGCGGGGCTTTGATAACAACCGTCCCCACGGGGAAATGGTGCAAATATATATCAGCCCTCGCGGGGCTTTAATGGCGATTGGTGCAAATATACAAAGGATTGATCATTAAAATGATCATAGATATTTGCTTTTGTCAACGAGGACCCACGAAAGAAGTTTTGGATATGACCGTATCGGATCTTCACTCTTCTAAGGTAGGTAGAAAAAGGTTTTGAAATCTACTTCACAGTGGGCAGTATAGTAAATGACCTAATAAATACAATAAAGGTTAGATACGTCAAATAATGGGCGCATGAAATTGATACTTCGTATCCTAAAAGTTTACGCTTCAGGAATCAGGAAACCACCATTGGTTTACCAATTATGGAAATTGGAATTGAACAAATTGTATTTACCAATGCAAAGCCTAATCACAACAAAGGAAGGCGAGTCGGATCAAATATCATCTCGCAGATGATTTGTGGCGGTGGTTTCGAGGATTGTCACCAAGCCTTGTGTCAACGGTATGTTTGGTATCGTAATTAAATGGCACTAGCCGACCAATTTACATATACAAACATCGGAAGAGATTTTTTAATCGCAAAGCGATTGAATGTAACAAATGACGATTGATTACGTATAGTTGACCTCTCATAGGCCTATTTTAGTTGCCCGGTCTTGTAGGCAATTTATTTGACTCGTTTTTCAACCCATTTGACCTCATTATTGCACCCATGAGATTTTTCTTCGGGGCTCAAACAATAAATCGCTGAGGGATTAGGATAATCGTTTGTTAGACAAGTTTTTTGTCATCCCACCAGGATTATTATATTGTATAATAAAGTTATATACAACTATTAACGTAAAACGTTTAAGTACTCAACGAATGCTGAGAATACTGACTGTTGAGTTACATAGAGGATAAATAACGGAAAGTCAATCTTTCCAAACAAAAGCCTCTTATTATTAGATATTACTTGGAACCCCTACCCTTAACGAGAAAGCTCTGCCAAATGACTTCTCATTTCTTTGCTTTGAGGGGGGGGGGGGGCAATAAATGAAATGTACAGGCTATACGGCTTTTAAAATATAAGTCTGGTTAAGCGAACTAAACTTTGCTGGTTTAGTTCTTGCTATATCGCTATCCGTGCCTGCTTCTCGTGTTTACGGGTGAATTAAGTTTATCAATAGTCATAAATGCAATGCTATTCAGAGGATATACTGCATTTAAAACATGACAAAGTCTGGTAAGCGAACTAAACTTTGCTAGTTTAGTTCTTGCTATATCGCTGTCCGTGGCTGCCTCGCGTGTTTACGGATGAATAAAGTAATGTCCTGTCTTCGCATCCACAGCTAACTGTCCTATACTGTCATAATCTTAACACAGATTCATTCGACATAGCTCCCCACGAGCTCAGTTCTTCATTTTTGCACTCGCACAACTGTGGACAACACAAGAGCAATGCCTCCATTGGTAGCAGTTACAATCAAGGGATAACTAACCTTATGCTAGCCATATTACGGATGTTGGAACAACCGACTATATTCAGGGCAATTTTCTTTGTTCAGTGTAACGTTTAGACTGTCGTAGCATTCCTACGGAACAAAGATGGGATCAGATCTGCATCCTTAATGCAGTTAATCGAAAGGAGATACTTTCAGACGACGATAGTATTCAAAACCCACCATATTCCTTAACATAATATTGCATAGTTAAGCTTATAATCTCTCTTGCCATTATCCTGCAGCAGAATTCCTTGGCGATAATTTATCCTCGTTAGAACGAGCGAGGGTTGTTACGATAATATGAGAAATCCTAGTCAGTTAGAGACCTGAACGACGCGATAGAGTACCGCTATTTCAGTAGTAGTAACACCTAGAAGGGTGAAGGTATTCTGGAAAGCGGAACTGAAGGCCCGGTCAGCAGCATCAGCCACCTAATAGACAGTGTTCAGTGCTGCACCACTATAATCTGCAAAATGACTCTGACGGTATGAAAATGTGGAGTACATTTTCAAAATATCAAATGATATAGTTGGAATAAAAATCCTATTTGCCTCCGTCTATCCAAAAGACATACGGAGTAGCTAGTAGTAGTTGGTTGAATTAGAATAAAGTAACTATAGTTAAAATCCTTTGTTACTGACTGGATAAATTTGGCTCTTTTCCTATCTGACGTTCATATAGCTGTTGACTGCCTAGTGTTGTGCACAAACACTATTATTATAAACTAGCGGTCCGCCCCGGCTTCGCTCGTGGTACTTACGTTTTCTCTACATAAAAACCATCCTCGTACTTCAAGGAATATAATAAAAGAATTATCGAAATCGGTTCAGCCGTTCTCGAGTTATGCGCTTACCAACACATTTTGCGATTCATTTTTATATATAAGAAGATAAGTCACGTTATGTAGTCCCGAGGCTTTCGGTATATAAGTTCTTATGTAAATCATAATTATATCTTAAAACCGAATTGATTAAAAGTAACGTACTTGGCTGTAGTAATTGCAGTTTTTGGGACACAGATAAGCTCCTTATCATTTTAGTCTCTTAAGAGTTAAGTTCAGTATATTTGTTTCCAGTACAGAGTTTATGACCTATCAGTTTTAAATAAATAATTCATGCATTGTACTGAAAGTACTAGCCATGTTTAGATTATGATTGGTGGCGTTGGCTCTAAACATTAATAGATACCGCACGGTTTGGTTTGATGTTAAAAATCTGTATTATAATTAAAACCGTTTACCTGTTTTTGATATTTTATTGCCTTATTCAAGGGGTGACCTTTTAAATTAATAATAATTAATATTTCTGACCCCAAAAGTAAGGACCAAGTTCTCTTCTTGTCCGCTTGTAGCAGGTTGGGTTAAAACTGTGTGAGTTGAGACAGGTGGTAATTCTATGTAAAGATGATTCAATTGTGCTTCTACAGAGTTCTAATTGAATAAATAAAGGTTTGAGTTTGAGGTATTTTTGCCTCGTCGGGATCAGCTGTTGCTTCATTTTGTAAGTAACATCTAAATGCGTAATTGAAAGTCGTTACTGGCGCTTTCGCAGATTTACGCTAAAGATAGTGAAAATTGTAGTAACTTTAACTTTTCAAGCCCAAAAGGTTAACTAAGGTACGCTTGAACCAATCTCATAAGTTCTAATACCTACTTTTAATCATTATGATTAACTTTTTGGTTCTTATTTGATTAACTTTTCATCTGGGATTGTTAATATATTATATAATATAAAAATTTGTGTGATTTATTGGTAGGTATACTATCTGCACACCTTACTCTTTCAAATAAAGAAATAAGTAATTACTTATGTATTCAAATTCACATTGGCGTCCATATATTGTACACCAGGTGGGTAACAAACAGGTCTCAATGAAGTAAGCTTCAAATTACGGTCAAGTGTTTAATAGCTGTGTTTTACCTGAAAATAAAACACATATTAAATACTTACCTATATTTGAAGCTTACACTTAACGTCCACCTGTTGTGGATTTCGACTCAATGAAAAACATCCAGCGCCCGACATTATCGTGCGCCCCGCCACCTGGTGGAGAGGTGTGCGAGAGAGATAGCATATATACAACGGAAAGAGAGGGAAAAATAGGCGGAAAAAGCTAGGTACCTTCTCAATGAAGTAAGCTTCAAATATAGGTAAGTATTTAATATGTGTTTTATTTTCAGGTAAAACACAGCTATTTAAAAATTTGTATTAAAATAAAACTTATTAAGTATGCAACTAAATAATTTTTTCTCGTTAAATTTAATTCTTATTTAACATCAACATGTTATAATCTTGTACATCTCATAAATTATTTTTAATGATTCTTGTTGCATTTAAATTTTATTATTTTTAATTCATCACCATTTAATATAAATTATAATATTATAATAAAACTTTGTTAAATTGACCCTATTTATAGGGACACACATCTAACATGGCACTACATTATGTGGTCGGTTGTAAACTTAACATTTTACCAGTAATGCATTTATGTTTACTTTCTCGTTATTACATTATGGGATATCGACTTAAAATACCTAAGTATTCAGTGCATTGGCTTGAATACAAATAGCGACATAGGACGACGATATAAGGACAATATACGTTTCACATCACAATTTTCATTGAAATGAGGGCAAGTATAAAATAACGGCTCTGTAAAGACATTGGAGCCACAAACGAACGTTCAACTTGAAGAAGGCGTAACACATTATTCAAGTATCAGTTTTTGTTCTCTACGCAATGTTGTCTCCGTTCTACTTTTTATAGTATCATTGTCGCACGATGCGGATTCATTAAACCTTTTATAGGCACGACATTTCAAAACTTTGACGTGACATGAAACAGTGGCTCGTGGCAGAACCTGACGAATTTGTCTTGGATGTCTTGGGCGAATACTTTCTACATATTTTAACAAAATTTATGCCCTTATCTTCATTCTCCAGTAAAAATCCTTCATGTGTTTTATTATGTCTTAATTAACTTTTAATCAATTCGTTCTTACGGCGACCTTTATTTTACTTTCTTGGATAGTAGTAATTTATTAGAAGAAAATTAAAAGATGTCCTCATATTAATGGCATATTTCGATTAGTTCGTTTAGGCGTACAACATGTTCAATTTGATAGTAATTACTAATTACTATGTTTTATCTTATCGTCGTTATTTGGCATTAGTAGTAGGTACCATTTGCATGACTCACGTTTAATCTTTTCTTTTGGGTCCGATCATTTAGATTTGAAGACGATTGCCGTTACACCCACCTAATGAGAATTGTCGCAATAAAATCAAGATTTATTGAGATTAAATATATTTTATTGAAAAATAATTGGATTTGTTAAATAATTTAGATTTTATAGTCTATTACGGACATATAGATATGTGAACTGGCGTCTTGGCGGAGGAGATAATTTAAGATTATAAAAACCAAACTTAGGTATTCGTCGAGAAGAATCTGCGTTTGTGAATTTCAGCAAATTATTTAATGTTTGTTTGAAAACAAACGAATTACTTTCTCGTACATAATCCAATCACGTATTGGGCGTAATAAATAACTGCAAAAGTAAATACAAAGTAGATAAATTAGCATAAGGCGCGACGTTCCACATTGTTTGTTCCGTTTTCGGTAAAGTTGAGTCACACCATTGCGCTGTGCTTTCCATTTCATCGGTTAAATTCAATAAATAATATCAAAGTGAATGCATACATGAATCTCAGCACGGCTGTTCGAAAAAAACAGATTTATGACAATCACATAAAATAAAATGTTATGCCACTTGTAATGTCGTTAAATTCAGCTAATGGTGTGATTTCTCATCTTTATATGCCATTCATACACGTACTTGTATTTATATTATGTGAATTATTGCTATGAGATCATAATGAATTGATGAGTGTATTTCTATTTTTATTAAAAGGCATTAGGTATTATTTAAAAAAAAAAACTCTTAATTTTTAGCATTGATAAATAAAACAAGATTTTGTTTATACACAGATTTTCTTACGAATTGACCATGTAAGCTTGTAGGTCATGTTATCATAATACTAAATCTCCAGTTTCTGTTTGTATGTTTGTATGTGCGCCAATTACGCAAAAACCACTGTGCAGCATTTGACAAAATTGAATATGGTGATAGGCCAATAGGTACAACGAACAACCAATAGAGTCAACGTATTATTTGAAAAAACATCTAGGAGCACCAAGCAGATAGATACATGTTACCATGGTAAAACAAAATACATTTGTGAATGTGTAATTAAATGGGTGTCATTGGATAGGTCTTTAAATTGACAGAGAAATTAGAGGTTTCTAAATAGTTAACGAGATATACGCAGACTTAGAAAATCCACGAAGTACAAATTTTTTTAGGACACGCAACCGAATCCACGGGCGGGAATATATTTTATAATAATAAACGTTTATTTAAATGAGCTTAGGCCAGGGCCGGAATAAGATCTGTATGGCCTCGTGACTAGTGAGAATTAATTTGTACTCGTAGATTGCGACAAAATAATATTTCGTTAGTTAGTTTGGACGGTAAGGTTATTGTGATCTCGGTAGGTTACTTAATAGTTTAATTTTTATATTTTTTTGTATCTGAGAATTAAGTTCTAGTTAAATAAGCTCCAAAAGAATGTTTTAATGTCCTATGATGAAATCCGGTCCTGAATCAAACACAAAAACACTTTTTTGTTGAAAACAGGTCAAAGAACTAATAATATCTAATCCCGGATTTATTTTAATTATAAAACAAAGATCACGTGTGAATAACTTAATGATCTTAGAAACAAGGGTACTCAATTAGAGCTCGGTAATTATTTTGCAATTACATCATAAATAAGTTTTAAAGCCGGATGTAATTGCAAGTTCAGATATCCATGTGCTATAAAAGCAATATGCATATTCTCGTCCTTTTGAAACTGTAAACTGTTAATTTATGGTTAAGTGCAAAAAAAGTATGTAACCAAACTTACAAACTTCTGAAAGAGGCAAAACGAACCGATATATCACCCGCTTCTCTTATTGCTTGTTAAATTTACAGCAAGTTGGCGATATTGTTAGCACAGAAATATTTCAGCATTTAGCCAAAGAAGAATGTTTATTTTTATCTCAAAACTGGAAGCGGATGAAATTGAAGGTGAAAGTTTGAATAAGGTGGAGTGTATTTATTATGTATGTTACATGATATTTATGGCAGTGAAAGATAATAATTTATCAAAAACATATTGACAACTATTTATTGTTAAGATAGCAAATCAAACAAATTATTGTGCATATTATATTGTAATAAATATAATAATGCTTTTTGCCAAAAGCTTTTTGAGAGAAAACTTTTACCTACTTTTGAATTACCTATGTTTTGTATTAAATTTGTTTTTTGAGTAGATTTATTCCAGTACTTATGTTTTTGTTTAAATTCTTTTATTGTGGAACTGGTTTATGAAAAATATTTTATTTAAAATGACTAACTTTACATATTTTTAAAACTAGTTATGTAAATAAATAGACACCAAATTCGTTAACATTAAAAACAATTATGACATAATACAAAAGTCATAGAAGAATGTTATTTGCATGAATTTGAATAAAGAAAGAGTGGTCTACATACTTTAATGAATTTTTTTTTGTATTTATAAATAGATTTTTTTAAGGGAGGCATTTTTCAGTGTCGAGCATACACTAATAAATTTAGTAATAGCTAATCTTTAGATATTAGTTTAGTTTAGTTATTACTTATTAGTATGTAAATGTCACTGTATAGAATTGTAAGCATTCCAATCGCTGCCTTTTTGTCAAGTTTAACATTTAATTATTATTTTTTAAACCTATAAAATGCAGATGTCATTGATGAGTATACTAGGCTATAATATTTAAATAAAATAAAGATTAATTTTAAAGTAACAAAGCTTTTTCTATTTCAATTAAAATTTCATATAAATAAGAAATATTTAATTAAAAATATTTAGTAAATGTTTATATATTAAATCAAATCTATTGAAAACACAAATGCTTTAAAATTATAAAAATGTGAATATGAATATGTTTTCATCTCGGTCAAGTTCAAGGCTGGCGCTAGTTGTTTGTATTCAATGTAGTGCGATTTCATTTTAAGCTATACTGAATTTCTTATAAATGTTTGTTATTACGATGACAGTTTACTGGTATTTTGATAATAATTTGTTTGTATTATAGGAGTCAATATATTTTTTTAATAGTGTAATATTATTTCATACTTTAATTAGTTTTGAATTATCTATACATAGCTAGCGCAAAATAATATCTCAGTTATTATACCTACTTATTAAATTTTAAATTAAAATTTTAATAGTTTATATGCAACTTGCATATAATATAGAGGTATATGAAGAGACTTCGCTCTAGATTTTTATAATAGGTACCTATAAAGAATTTTATGAATTTATTACTTACTGAAATTTGTAGGAATTTGGCATATTAGCAGTTTCCATTTCATAGTTTAACACCTGTGGTCGCGTTTGGTTGTCGATGTAGGGAGTGCATCTGGCTGTAGCGAGCAAACATAGCCCAATAATCTAAAATGAATTAACATTGTATTTTTAACATCACATAAATTCACATTGACAATAACTGATTAGAAATATTATAGTCCATGAAGGTGCGGCTATAATATTATGATCTTTTAATGGTGTTTTTTTTATTTGGAAAACCAGTTAGTGTAAACAGAGACAAAAAAAAAAATTTATCGTTAATCAGCCACATTATTCTTTAGTATTTATAAGATTATGAAAATTCGCATAGATACATAAAAAAAGTTAAAATAAAAGACGAGTTGTTATTAAGAGTTAGACTAAGAGTTGTTATTTATTTAAAATGTATGTACAAAATTTGTATTTAATACTTCATACGTTATGTGATAAAAAATACTAAGCCTAGGCGTCATTTAAGTTAAGGCCGTTGTGACTTCATGAAATACTAATGACATTCACACATACAGTGACTGTGATTAAATATTATGCACCACAGTAATAACGTTTGCGACATCGCAGCGTTTGAAGGCATTGCAATATTCGGTAAGATCTTACAAAATAGAATTTAAAGTTCAAATCACTAATGCCATATTCACTCAAATTATTATTTTATATTCACATAGGCGCACTCTTATGGGTGACATAGCACCATCGTCATGGAAAAAAGACAACACTATAATTACCAGAAATAGAGGTGACATGTTGGCCGACTAGGGAGACAACAGATGATTTCCTGGACAGACTATAGTCCGAATGTGCTAACGGTTTCGTAAGATCTCCTTATATATAAGGAGTCCCCGAACGCGCGCGCTGGCTGGCTGTATACGAAACGCGCGCTCTGCTCCGTTTGCACTAAAACTGAGCCAATTCTAGCTGTCCATTAACTTAAGATCGACACATGAATGGGCAGAGGATTTACCGAATTACGTCACGCAAGCAACAACACGTAATACCTAGGATTACGAAACAATTTGCAACCACTAGGCGTAATCCACGCGGACCACTATAATGACTTTCCCGAATAGTCACCGTTTTACTACTATGGTTTTATAAAATATTTTACAATGCTGTTGTTTTATTGCACACAGCTTTGCACTCGTGTTTTGTTAGATAATTGCAGATGTTTTATGACTCCACAAACAGAGCTTTAATGAGTGCGGATGTTTACATAGGTACTCACGTAAAACACTTATGATCCGTCCGTTCTGAAAATCACAAGCAAACTCGGGTGTATGCTATTTTAATATGTATATTAAACGGCAAAAAATCAAAAAAATATTAATTTTGACCAGATTATAGTTGCTGCTCTGCATGCAGACAGGAATTTTAAAATAATAAATAAAATCCTATTTTTTAA